>CM067370.1:59398368-59495868 GCA_034401795.1 Chaetoderma sp. LZ-2023a | reverse complement strand
TGGGTTGGGGCACCCAGACATAACGGTGACCCAGATGAAAGTGCGTGTTAATTTTATATATATATATATATATATATATATATATATATATATATATATATATATATATATATATATATATATATATATATATATATATATATATATATATCTGTTGAATTAAAACGTGAAATGTAAAAGTAATTACACCATATACAAGTGTCATACCTAGTTCAGAAACGAACGACTGTGTTGTGAACGAACGTTTTAAAATTAAACGCAATTTGATTGAAAGTCAAAACGACGACTTTGTGACAAAGGATTTTCAAAGTATTCAACAGATTTCATATTTTCTTTCACTGTGACCAACTAACTTTATGGGCATTCACAAAGAATTGTGTAGACTCCACTGTGTGCCAGTCGATGTCTTCTGCGCATTTGAACGTAGATAACTGGCCCCACGCGTATGTTGCTACTTAGCTAGCTGGAGAGTTCGCCATGGCCCTTTAACATAGAATTGCTGTTCCACAAGCTGCTATAAACATAGGCGTAGGAACAAGGGTATGTGTGTGTGTGTGGGGGTGGGGGTGGGGGGGGGGGTGAGGGGTGGTGATAGCCCCGCCTCAGGTTTTTCCTCTCCGATAGTGTATTCCCATAGCGTCACATCGGTCTGGACCCCACCCATAGTTTAGTACCCCCAGGTCAAAGTACATTCCTACACCCCTGATAACGGCCAGCATTAATCTACATTCAGTGACGGATATGTACTCTCGGGGATACCCATACTAGTTAGTGTACTACGCGGCTAAGATCCGGTTATTTGCGGTAGGAAGGCGTATCGTAAACTCAACCTGACCTCCATACTCCATAGGCCTAACTATGCGACGTCAGCTGTGTTTATTTACTGTCGGCATACTTTAGGTAAACACTCACGGAAGACAATTGAATGAGAATTTGCAGTGGGATGATATCACTGATAGTATTGCGTGAGTTTACGCTGTGTAGAACTGTATGTGCAATAAAATACGGTTAGAAGATATATTAGAATCTATTAATTTAAAAGGTTGGCATTGTTCTTGATGATATATCTGATAGTTGTCTTTCTGAAAACATTAACATGGAATATCAGAATTTTAAGGGCTCTAATAAACAGATAGGCCAATCAACGCCGTCAAAGTGTCGCAGATGTTCTTTGTATTCCTCTCTCCGTACCACACTGGTCTGGTATTTAAGAACGCTGCAAGCGGAATGCGACCAACTCAGCATGTCGCCAATGAGCATGTGGGCCACGACTAGCGTGAATATGGCAGGATCCGAATACAGATCGCGGGTCTTCAAAGTCGTTGATATGATTCTGAACGAGCTGCAAGATCTTCATGACGAACATCGTGAAGATAATCTGAGATGGTCAGAAAACTGTTTTATGTCTTCAAATGAGAAGTCAGATGATTGTTCAAGCTGTAAGGCTGATGATACAGTTACTTCGGCGTATACAAAGTGTACAATCTTGGATTATGCAATCAGAACACACGATGTTGACCTGGTCAATGTACTTCTTAGTCGTGCTTGGTTTACTGCTGCTGTATTGAATCCAACTACCGATTTGAATGGATTATCATTAGCGATGATTCTTCCTCACATAGAAGACATCAACGTGCCATGTTGCGGGACATACACTCCTCTGCAGTTAGCAACCAGAAGACGAGAATCATTTGCCAAGATGCTGCTAAGAAGGGGCGCAGACATGCAACACATACTCAGTCCGAGCAACCAACCAGAGAATAGAAACCGTCTCTACTACCATGGCCGGTCAGTTGTTAAGTGGATTGTAGGGAAAGGAAATCCGACCCTGCTGCGTGCGGCTATTGACTGTGCAAGTATAAATGTTAATGATCAATGCAATGACAAAGGAGACAGAATTCTTCACCTAGCTATAAGGGCTGAGAATATCGCCATCTGTAGAGTGCTATTAAAATACGAGGCGAGCATCTCACAACAAAACGCTGACGATGAGACTCCGCTTGGTTTAGCGCTCATGTCACCCACGGGACATGAAATAGCTCGTCTCTTTCTGGAGGAAGGAGAGGGTATTTCCAATACAACACAGTCGTTCGTTCCTGAACTATGTATGACACTTCCATATCTCCATATAGCTTGTTATACAGGGAAATTAGAATTGGTGAAATTACTTTTACGTGCAAAGGACTGTGATCACTTGGATCAGATGTCTATCTATCGTACACGTTCAGTGACGTCTGCAGATCAACACGAAACGCCATACACACCAAGCGGTCAGTTTACGCACGATTGTATAAATGGCACAAACCATTATATACCAAGAGATTTCATAAACCATGAAATCATCAACATTTCTCTCTTAGGTAATATCAACTGTTTATCGAATGAAGGATATTTACCATTGCAAATAGCAGTGATAGGAGGGCAGATATCGGTGGTGAAATATTTACTCAGTGTCGGCGCTGATCCATGTTTGAGCAATGAAAAGGGAACTTTGTTTCACTCAGCGGTTCGGTCACAAAGTATCCAAATCATGACGTATATTTCAGGTTTATTGCCTAAACATGCCATGAACTGCAAGGATAAAACAGGCAGCACACCGTTACATCTGTCTGCTAAGGGTGGGAATCCAGCAATGTGTGCGTTCCTGTTGGAGAAAGGTGCTTCTTTAAATGACCAAGACAAGAATTGTGAAACAGCTCTGTCTATAGCGTGCTTCTTTGGACGTGAAGAGAACGCCCAACTACTCATTCAACATGGTGCCGATATTACCATAGCAGACAGCGAGTAAGTATTGACAATTTTTAATTTAACTTCATTTATTTGAGTATTCATTTACCATTAGGATATTTAGTTATACGAGTTGCTCACATTGTAGCGCAATCTAAAAATAGAGGCGTGGCTTCTTCGAGAATACGCCTCTAATGTAATGCCCGGCCATTTTATTACGTCATCACAACGACTAGACGTTTACACAGACGCAACTTCGGAGACCAGACAGATTTGAACCCAGTTTATCTTCGTAGCGGACTGTAAAAGGAACACTGTGGATCGTGTTGATTTTGGTATCATCTTAACCTCTGTATCACTAACTTGATACAGACATTAAAATGGACTTGATCCATTCAGGGGTTCGTGTGCTATCAGCATCTACGCAATGTCAGCAAATTCCTGACCTCATTTTGTGTGCGACAGATTTGAACAGATTTGAATTTTACGACGAATTCAGAGGGACTATTTTTCTGTTAACTGCTTATCATACAGACTACTATAGGCTTTATATCATCTCGGTTTACATGAATTAATATTGTCTGGTATGAAGAGAGTAGCGCTCGTGTCCTGTTAAGTTGCAATCTTTCTACCACCATATTCTGGTGGAAATAACTACGCCGGTGGCTACTCAATACATACGAGATACTTTTCTCGATCTCGTATCGAAGATCTCGCGAGATACGAATGATTGTAGCGCTAATGCGGTGATAGCGTTCGCCTGGGCCACATTTGCTCTTGGTACATTTAATAATCCACTCCATGGACAAGCTACAGCCAACAGAGCGTTAATAACAGACCAAGGGCACATGGCGCATTCTCTCTCGATCAATCAGATTCTAGTATTTTTTGGATGAATTGTCCTAATTCAAATATTGATGACGTCATTACCCTCTGGACCAATCAGAACAGCCGCCGATCCATTCGCTGCATTTTGGTGATGTAGATCTTCTGATGTGCGCCGATGATTGACAGGTATAAAGGCGCGTGGGAAACCCTGAAGTGAGCGTGGCCAAAGGCATGGTCACGTGACCCTCACGGCCAATCAGAACAGCTGCCTATACGGTCGCCATGTCTCGAGCCATTAATATATTGCAACGTGGCAATGACGATTGACATGAACCATGAAACGGTTAGGGGGCATGGCCAAATGAAGGGTCGTGACCAATCAGACCAGCCGTTTATACGGTCGCCATTACTCCAGATGTAGATCTATTCACATGTGTAACACGGTGTGAAATGGCTAGGGCGGAGTGTGTTCAAACCGAGGTTACGTGGCCCCTCGCGGCGTATCAGAGCAGACGCTTATACAGTTGCCATTGTTCGAGACAAGCTGTCAATCAAGGTGACATGACATCTACCAACCAATCAGAACCGCCGCTTATACGTCGTCAACGTTTACTCTGTAGAGCTATTGGCATGTGTAATGAGCCGCGAAGCGTTAGGGGAGTGGGGGAGCGTGGCGAGACGAAGGGTGGATTGTTTGAGCGTCCTCCATTCATAAGTTTTACAAATACTACGTTTTACTATGCATGGGGTCTGGGGTTTATGGACTCAACCGTGTTACACGCGTTTAACTAATACTATTAATATATAATTACTTTTGGGTTTTGAATAATACTATTAATACTAAGTCCTGAGATTCATGCCTTCGGTTTACATCCGTGAAATCTGGATGGGTGTTTGTAGGATTTGCGGAAATATGTCATAATCTCAATAGCGTCCAAGTCAAATAGTTTTAAAATATTCCCCAGAACGCTTTATTAAATAGCAGAGACATTCACTCATACAAGTGTTCACCTATTCCGTGCAGAGTTATAGATCTGAATATACGTTATACCAGTGTGTATAGGTTGAGGTGTCCTAAGCTAATACAACTCTAGACTTATAACATATTCAACCATGCATATACCTTCCTGAGGAGGCAGTCGAAGAGTAGATCGCAAGTATACTCCAGGACCCGTATGCATAAAGGACCTGTAACTTTACGCTAGTTTAAGCTAAACTAAGGCAGTGTTCTCACTAGAGAGTTAATCGAGAATAACGCCATACGTCAGCATGGCGTTATTCCTGATTAAGCCTCTAGTAAGAACACGGCCTTAGTTTAGTAAAACCAGTTTGTGGTTTAACAAAGTCGGTATGCTTGAAAGGTAGTTAATTAAACCGGTGTAAGCTAACCTGAGATTAAAGCTCTCGTGTTCCATTAAATATAGACACTTTTGCACGAGATATGAGAGACTGCTGATTTCTGCTGATGCAATGCCCTGTCTCCATAATCATTGTAACTATTTGACGAGCCAGGATTTTAAAAAAACCCACCCAACCTGCTTGCACGTGCAAATAGTCATTTGTCCTCCAGCTCTGGAAGCGTAAGCACGCACGTAGGGCGTATTCACAGCCTAGTACATTCGACAGTCTGTATTTCAATACTGTTCAGAGACAGTGTGTCAATGTCCAGGAGAATATAGGAGAAAGCTTTTATATACATTGACAGTAATTTGCGTGAAAGCTGTTGCTATCAATGACAGCACCAACATTCAGTAAAATTGTTGTCAAAATAATTAGTATGTAATACAATTACTACCTGTTATATGTTTAATGCAAATTTTATTTGACAATGCATTTAGTGACCGCCATGACCTAAATAGATGATCTGTAGTTCGGATCGACCGGTCGGGTACCGGCTGTACCAGATAAGCTGGGTACGCGCCGCCCGTCCTGGATTCGTTTCCAGAACACGTCCCCCCTGGGTAGAGCCATAAGCGTATCGGAGCCTATGAGAGAGATCGTTTTGCGAAAACGACTAAGTCCGTTCAAATGCATGATGCGCATGCGCGCGTCTAGATGCTATTTTTGATAGAGCATGTAGTTTACGACCAAGATAGGATGGCGCTTTTAGTATACCGAGAAGGTACCCTTTTTGATTACCTATTCCCGTTAAATCTGGCATTAATCAAGACCAGAATTTGACGTGCTTTTTAAATCTGTAAACCATTTCAAAATTAAGAAATGGCTGAGTTATCCACGGAAAACTCTTCTTGATTATTTTCAAAATATTGCCGTGACGTCATAACCACGTGGGAGCAGAACTTCTAGAATGTTCTAGAAGTTTCGACTGCACTATTATTAGCTACGCGCTGATTGGCTGTTGCTCGAATGATGATTGGTTGGAGCCTGCGCCTGTGATGTCACGAGGAGTATAAAAGGAGACGCGACCCAGTGATCGAGAGCATACTTGGCCAGGGGCCAAACAGGTTGGATCTGTACCAGCTACAATCAGCGCAACAGACAATATGCGTATTACTTCGCTATGTGTCGTTTTTTTCTCCCGTAGCTGGCCGTTGCCCAACCCTCCGCACTAAAACAATTTTGTAACTCCCTACTTACGGGAGCAATTTGGAACTTTCTGATTACTGTTCACGAATATCAATATCTACTTCGGAACACAAATTTGCGGTGAGGCCTTTACGGCCTGAATATGTGATTCTACAGATGTAGAGGCAGGATGTTCTTTGATGGATGACTCGCCGGATCTGCCGGCCACGCCTAAAAGTGGTATTTCAACCGTCACCGCACTAATATCATGTAGGTTCTTCTAACTTTCGACCACAGCAAGTAAACTCTGCCCGGTGCATCTTCAGAGCTGACTGACGTACCCAGCACCGTGAAGCTTTGTTTTGTATCTTCGTTTGGCTCTGACAACCCCCGCTTGTGATCGGGTTGTTTACAATTTCCATCCATGCCATCGGTGTACGGGAACTTTCTTCACCACAGTAGTACTATCGTATCTTTTGCTGACTGCTCGTTAGACATCCTATTAGGCTTACAGTGCTGAGCGATGTCCTCCCGCCATGAGTGTTCTTGCCGAAATCTTGTTTGCGGAAAATAGCTTGTGGGAACCAACCTGCGGGAACTTTCCAGCTTCCTGGGAATGCATCAATGCACGTCAACTACGGAATGACGTATCAATTTCAGTAACACGGTAGCCTAACTTAAGAATGACTACCGAGTATTCAAGTAACTATACTTCACAGTTTAATTATTTATCCATATGTACTTCTTTAATTATATTGTATCCATAAGAACGGTCCCGATGACTAAAAGGTACCGTAACGGTCTTAGGACCGCTAGTTATAATTTCTGTATTTGTTTATAGTTATTCTCATTTTCTGCAATGTATTGCTAACCGCAACCTGTACTAAGATATATAACTTTGATTATTTAATACCGTATTGATTGTTCTGGTTAGATTTTGTGTGTATATGGCCAGTGGCCATCAGTTCACATGTTTTGCTTAGTTATAGAAACTATAGGACTGCAGTGCACGTACGAAACACTATACAGCAACACTTATATATGCAGCACCTTCTCCCGCCACCAACAATTTTTCACTGAGGTCGCTGTCCATGCTATAACTCTGTTTAGCCCGGCATGCTACTGACTAAACATTTTCTATTCAGCTCGATAGGATAGGTTCAAAATGATTAGAGACACTTTCTTCATTACCAACTCGGTAATATACTCTTCTTTTCCGGTAGTGTGGTAATCTAGCCCCGCACTCCGGTAAGACTCATAACTCTAAGATTTTGTCTCTCTTCATGCTCCACTCAGCCTTGTGGCTTCTTAATTGTTTGGATGTCCCTATCCGCACCATGGGCTGATCCGACTCTGGGAAACTATTGGGGTTTCCGAGCGGTGATGGCCAGGGTGTGGTGTCACATACATTTCCCTTGTATCTTCGGATACTTAGTAGTTAGCACTTTTTGCCAATGTAGGAAAGCACTGCGAAAACATATTAATTATTATTTTATTTGCTGAACAAACCTCTAGCACCGCAGTGCAAAGCAGGGCAACTTGTATATAAACCTAATGACATGTTAAACGGTTAGTTCCATAGGACCGGTGACGGGCGAGATACGTATCCCCACCGAATTCCATAAGAATGTTGGGCATGATATTTAGATCTGCCACGCCCTTATGGGAAGGACATTTACGGTGGGTATTCGTCTCTCTCACCCCCAACATAACGATAGAGCAATTGTCTAATAATGCTTACGTGAAAAGTAACCTATGTCTTGTAACTTTTTATGTGGTTACGGAGCGGGATGTCCGGATTCTTATCCAGTTCGGAGATCTTACTAAGCAACATGTATGAGCGCTGTCTTCAGTATGGATGTCTTAGGGCATCTGTTCTCAGTGACCGCCGTGTCTAATAGCTAGGTAGATACCAGCCATTTGCGGCCAAAATAGTTCTTGTTCAAAAACAACTAAAAGCTAATTAAGCAAAGCAGACGGCCCGCATAAATAAAACGGCAACTACTAACTCAGCATACTAAGAATCACATAAGACGGTGACGAGGGAATCCATCGGGAATCACCCGTCCCGTCTTCACGTAAAACAGCATGCAACCCTATAGTCATAATCTCACTAGGTATGGTCTTTTCGTTGAAATATTAGTGGGATTATTTTTTTGGGCTACTGCTCTTCTCCTGCTTTAAGCAGTGGCGACACTTTCCCGAGACGGAGGCACGCGCGAGGCACTTGCCTCTCGCAAGGATTCAGCGACGACGGTCCACGCGAGGATAATACTCCTCACCCAAACTAGCACTAGGAGTAATGCCCGCGGGGATACCTCTGCGGACCTACGAGTCTGTGTGGTACCTCCGGGAGCCGCATGTTTAAAAGTTCATCTACCTGTCTCTATGTCTCGTATTTTCGTATGCTCTTATCTTAGTTTTATCTAGCATATTTATAATTGTTTAGGTGAAATCATTGTATAGACTTATATTTTTAGGTCACCAAAATCAAATCTTGTAAGTCCATAGATCACTAAATTGCTATGGACAGGCATACTGGTGACACAAATTCTTGGGTTGAGACTGTTGTATTTAATGTTCGCGACGATGGTCGCACGGCCCCACCGGAATGATTGAGTTCCACCGGCCTTAGGAGCCGGTTTTTGTTACCCACAGGGCAGTCTCGTACAAGGCCGAGACCGGATGCTAACCAGCGTCATCATTCGTCGTGCACTTGCGGCACGGCGACTCGACATGATACACCAGAACGGCCCGACACTACCCGGCGAGCTACAGATCCTTTGACCTCAAACTCAAAGCTATCATAATCTGTCACAATGTGAACGCGTGTGCTAAATCTGGTGATTCTACCTTCTTGCAGTTATGGAGTTATGGACCAAAATGTATATTCCAATATGCACTTTGTGACGTTGTGACCTAGGTATCTGACGCTTTGTCCTAAATTTAAAGAACTCCTCGCCACCTATAAGTTGAAATGATGGGTCAAATTTGGTGATGTTACCTGCTTCCGTTTTCGATATATGGCTAAAAATGTCTATTGAGGGATGCACTTAGTGCCCCGTGACCTAGATATTTAAACCTTTGACCTGATACGAAATTTTAATTCTAGCCTACCCCAATATAAATTTATGTTACCGATTTGATGATTCAACCATCTTACATTGCAGAGTTATTGACGAAAATGTTTATTCCTGTATGCACTAAGTGACCCGTAACCTCGATTTTGTACCTTTTGACTCCAACCTAAAAAATTTGTTGCCACTCGTAATATCAATATATGTGCCAAATTTGATGATTGCACTTGTGTTTCGGACTTATGGCTAAAAGTGTGTATATTGCACGCCGATAACAAATTGGCATATGGGTTTGTGTTATTTAAAAACTGTAATGGCCTGTTTACAAACGGCACAAATTGATTTTTGATTGCAACAGTAACACATTACTATCATATATGCACGCACGCACGACACATTTTTAAGGGATTTGGATGAAGGTCCCTACCCTACATAGTAGATGCGATAATTTACATTCAACCTGTTGAGGAAATTAGATTTCCGCTACACGAGAGTGTATATGGTAAATTTTACAATCTTTCATTAGCAACCCATTTAAGTTATCTATTTTGTAAGATTAATGAGCGTGACAACACAATGCAGCGACAGCAGCCATCGTCGTCGTCATCATCACACGGGCGAGGGTCACGCCATCCACAAGACCATATGAAGATGCAGTAAGGACGTATGCGAAGCGATGCTAGTGCAGTGGGTGGGCTGGGTAATAAGATAAATTATCAGACCACCAGTTTACCCTACACAAAATCACCATAGCAACATTAGTCCCAATCTTTTTAAAGTCTACTCCCCTCCTCCCGGCCTAATCAGTATACAGCACACTGCCCTCTTCCCCTCTCCACCCACACACGCCGCATACACTGCATCGTCGTCCTCCCCCTCCTCTTCTCACCCACCCTCATACTCCTCATCATCCCTCATCCTCACCCCTACCATATTTTATGCCCGATAGCTAACCGATCAACCAATCTGCCGCCATCGTCGCTACCACAACCACAACCACAAGGCCACTACCATCATCATCATAATAGTCGTCATCATCATCATGATCAACATCATCTTCATCATCATCATCGAATGAGTAATATCAGACCAGTTTGGAAGTTATGCCACGCTTAACCCACCCCCCCCCCCACCCCCCCCCCCCCCCACCCCCCCGGTGTAAGCGTATTTGATTCCTTGGGTCGGGATGCCCGATGCTGTTCTTCAAGGCCACATCTTGTTGCTGAAATTAAACAATATATTGTTTTTTGGAGACAACTCAGTCATTTCCAAGGTCTCAATGACTGAATATTAGCAATTTTAAATCATTTATTGGCTAATAACTTATTAAATTCCCCAAAAAACAATAATAAATGCGCCTCGCTCATATGCCAGTCTGTGACCTAATACCGCAAGGAAGAACTAACAAAACCCTACAGCCGGCCACAATGAGTTTACGAGTGCCCAATTTCCAGGACAGGGTGGGCGCAACATCTTATCCGTATGGCAGCATTAACTCACTGCAAAGTAGAGTCTGCTCCACCCAGCTCGTGTTCGGGCTGGTGATACAGTACTCTATGGCAGCAAACTTATATCACCAGTTGAGAATACATGCTAAATAAATTGCAAACTGCCCATTTTGAAGCTTCGACATATTACATAAGTTATTTCCATTACCATGCATTAAGGTTCTATTTAGACCATCTGGAGTGCTCTCCCTTTAGTTGCAAGTCCAGATACGTATAGGACTGTCACGTAAGCAGGAAATTTCGTCTTGCCATAGTTTAGATATATGGTATACAGGTTTTCAGATGTTTGAGTCTTCAATCATTACAACAGCTTATTATTGTTATTGTTCTGTTGCATGACAGGCAGTTGTTTGGATGGGATATTGCTTCTAAACCAGCCAAATGCACTCTAATTACAGAACTTGAAAAAACACCTTTCTAATGACGAGTATGGATTTGAGCCCGTGTCTCAATCCAAAACATCAGTAATCATTGACTTCATGTCACAGATTAGAATGCTAAAGCTTTCAACTTTTAAGACGTTTGGACAAGCAGTCAATATAGTGTTCCGAAGCTCACAGGCAGTCTGCACTGTGCAAGAGTTGTACGTCGTCTTTGATAGTTACTTTGAGTTGTCTGTAAAAAATCAGAAAGGGCGCGAACAACATCCAATTCTGATAGCATCGAGCTGAAAGGCATTGATTCAGACGTACCACTTCCAAATAGATATATTCTGGACATAATTCTCAAACAAAACCAACTTAGAGCTACTTACCTATAGACTAGTAGTTGATGAATCACATTCATTGCAAGCTGGTGCTGGTAATCGATGATGAGGTTGTTCCTTCAGTGATGTACTTAGATGGTGAGAGAACTGAAGTTTAACAATTAATTAGCAGGACTGAGGAGGATGATAGTTACACTGTACCTTGTGTGAACTGGGAAATCGAACATGGTGTCAAGCGTGTTGTCATCTTGGGTTAGAAGAATGGACCTTTCCATTTTTAGCTATGCCCCGCCCATCACTAGCTAAGCTCCACCCACACCTCGCCGTGTTTGGATTGATCGATCTTCGAATGTCCTAGCTATCAATTTCCTGAAAACTATACAGGGAAGCTGTTGAATATTTTGTAACTAATTTGACTGGGTGCTGTTGTTGCCTATGGCAGCAGCAGCGCCCAGTCAAATTAGTTTCAAAATATTCAACAGAATATTTATTAAATAGTAAAAGCAAACAATTTGTACAACAACGCATAGACCGTCTTCAAATAAGCGTTCGTGACGTACTTATCGACGTCATTCATGACGTAATCCATTATGATGTCATTCTACACACCGCGTAGATGATTATGACGTCATGTAATGGGTGGGTACTCTGGAAAGGTGAATTTGGGGTTCGCTTTGAGAAAGGAGCCCGACATCGATTTACCACACTGCCCTACCTATTGAGCAAGCTTAGACCTGCATTGTGTAATGTTCTGGTGAAGTCAAACATTTTAACTGGTGACGTTGCTTTGAGCAAGATAGGGATCAAACCTTCGGCATTGAAGGCACAACGCGAGAATTTCCTAGCAGAATTTGAAGAGACAGATGCCATGACTGAGGGAGACATTGAGAACATCGAACAGTATCTCGCAATAGTTTGGTCGCGCAACATAACAGTAAATACCTTTAACGACCTCAGACTCTTTGAATACAGAAATTCGAACAGATGTCTCTCCCAGCTACCACCAACTTCAAGTTCAATCCGAGGACACATCCAACGGGCATTTTTCGTTATCAGGGAATCGTTAACCCCTCTGAACCATGACAATACAACATTAAATCCCAAGGACTATGGCTGGGCTTAGGTGGATGGGATTTTGCGACCTCTTAAGTGTAAAACTGGCAACGCTACGCGATGCAAATGCAAACAATCTGACGTAACATGTTCTGTTTTCTGCAAGTGCGATAAACAATGCCAAAATTACACTTGAATTAGGGCCTACATGTGATTTTAGCTCATAAAACATACTGAGTTGAATAACGAGAGCATGTCTACGGAACAGATATTTAATAACTGTGAACAAAAGACCTTGATAATATAGATATTATATAATATGTAATTATAATTAGGATGAAAAATGAAACAATTAATATGACCATACATATCTTGTATCCTAAATGTTGTGGTTTATTTCTGGATTAAATAGATATAAAACGATCTGGGAGAAATTCCAAGTCTTGGACAAAATTACATGGCAACGATTTCTCAAAACACATCTATGTGAAATTACACGAACGTTACTATTTTAAAAGGAAACCCTCCACCCCCACCCCTACACCCAGGAGACCTCTAATACATATTTCTCTATATTTAATTATCGACATTTTGGAAATGTGATGATTATGCCCAACGCAAAGGAAAGATGAATTTATTGAATTTTTCGACCTCAAAATCATGTGTTGCCACCAGAATTAGTTTGATACATGCGCTAAGATAATTTTATATCAATTTGGTCCAGAAACATAAGAAATAATAAAATTTAGGATACCTATTTTTTTTTTTGCGGAAGTGTATGGTGGAGCCATGACAATAATTCAAACATTGACAGGGCTAGAGTCATTAGCTATCTCTCGGAATACCCGGACTTAACCCTTTAACATTCACATCAAGCAAAAAACTGATTCTACAGGGTCTTGAGAAAGGGTCCATTTGCACCCCCGACAGAAGCCTATTTTTTTTAAATTTACTGCTAGAATGTCTGGCTCGATAACCACGGCAGTCATTCGAGTGGTAAATTTAAAAAAAAAGGTTTCTCGGGCGGCAAATTGACATTTTTCTATGAGAACCTCGAACAAATTCGATGGGTAAATAGATAATAATATTTTTATTTTATTTTTTAAATATTGCAAGTGGAATGTGTGTTGAGGTTATCTAGCAAACCAATCCACTTGTCATTTTCCAAAATAACCTTCTCGCAGTCTGCAAATTGGCTATTTCTCAAGACCACTGCAGAAGTCGAACTTATGTTGGACGTTGTACATCAAAGGCTCTATTATACAGATTTACTATAGGCCTACCCACTAAATAGATTGATAATTGTAAGAATCATCTGAGTTTACTATTTAGTAAACATTCGGGCGAATATTTGGAAACCAATTCGACTGAGCATTGTTTAAGGCCATATGTGTCAATGCCCAATGAGTTAAAAAACATTCGTCCACTTTTCAAACATAGCTGCTTTTAAAATGGTATTACAGTAATTCATGGTTTCAAAAGCATATATAAACTCAATTTCAGCACAGGGGTCAAAAGCAATCAGAGTCGGCAGATGGATCCACGCTGTTGTAAGCGCATAGGTCATTATAACGTATGACGGGCCATATTGTTGCTGTTGCTGCTTGATGTTGCTGTTTCTTCTTGTCGTTTTGGTTGCTTGCATCTGGGGTTAGAGTATAATGCTTAACACCAGAATGCTAGATTGGGAAACATAGATAACAACATTGAATACAATACACCATTGATTTTAAAAAAAGAGACTCGGACTCTGATCTTTTTTCTTTTGAGATTTAATAACAGTAAAACCAGCAAGTAAGCGAAGATAATTAATTAAGTGTACATTTTATAAACCTTGTTCAGGACTCTCTCGATTATTATATAGCAGTCGGGCAATGCTTACTTTATAGCCATATTTTAATTCCCGTTCGTGGTATAACATGATATTATATTAAAGTAGTTTATGCCCATACATGAATACTCTCTCTCTCTCTCTCTCTGAGATGCATGGCCGTGCAGACATCCGTAACACTTGCTGTTTGTTAGGTAGCCTATAGCCTCGTCTAATAATGTAGCACATGTATTTACAGCTACGATCTGAACTGCCACATCATTATCATTTAAAACTTCTCCGTAATCATCTTCGGCAGCACTGTAGCAAATCTAGGGTTCTCAACAGTGGTACGCGTCAAAACCTTGTTCTCAGAATTGTCCGTTTCGTTCAGAGGATCCGATGACCCCGCTAAAATATTGTCGAGCCCTGCCACTGCATGGGCATCTTCTATTGCTTCTAATGCGAATTCTGCCAGAGCCTTGGAGGTTAGATCTAACCCCTCCACATCTTCTGGCAATATGCTATTGAAAAATGGAAGAAGGGTCAGATCTAAGAGATGAATCTCTGAGAGGTTAGACTTTTCGACCATGCGCTGATGCGCTTGACCCAATAACCATGTCCATCGCGATTCGACAAATCGAGTACACTTTTCTTTTAGCTGATCCTCCTCCTCCTCCTCCTCCCCCTCCTCTGATAGGATACTCAATGATTATCTTTAGTTCTTTGTTGTTAAGGTTAACGTAAAACCGTCAGAGATGAACTTTTCTGTAATGTTCTCTCGGTTATGTAGCGTTGTTGCTATTTCAGCGTCCAACATTAACATGAGTTAGAGAATATGCCTATCTGGCGGACATCTTCGTCGGAATGACACTCGTTGGGCATTAACCGCACAACTTCGCTTAACTCTTGCAACATCATGGCTTCCACCAGCTGAATTATATAAATATATATATATATATATATTAAAACAGCATAAGTTGATAAGGCACTTAAACCCCTGAAAATTGGACGTGCATCTGGACCTGATGGCATGAGCAATGAACTATTCAAATATGCAGGTGACGTTATTTCAAAACCGATCACGCACCTAATCAATTCAGCTTTTATGCACTACCTTCCCATTAATGCTGTAGACCAAGGCCCGCTTATCGCACTACCCAAGCCCAAGATGCCGCCTGCTCCCAGCTAATCTGCGGCCCATTGTGCTCCTCAACAGCATACGGAAAATCCTATCCAGTATTACTCTATGTCGCATCCGAGGCAAGATCGATGACTTCACTGGATCATGTCAAAGTGGCTTCAAACATGGACGCAGCGGCGCAGACATTGTATGGGCTCAAAGCATGCTTGTGTCGGTAGTCATGTCCAAACACTGAGATTTCCACAAAATGGGTATCGACATGTCACGAGCCTTCGACACAATTAAACGCTCAAAGATACTACGCCAGGCCAGTTGCAATGAAGAAGAGCTATGACTAGTGCGACTACTGTTTGCAGACACCAAACTGAGAGTGCGAGTCAAGTCAGTGAACTCTGTAGAGTTTGATACATCTGTCGGCTCCCCACAGGGAGATGGTCTATCTTCGGTGCTTTTCACCTGTTACCTTGCTGCTGAAATGAAATCTGTGTGGAAAAGTTCCACAAGACCCAACCCCCCCCCCCCCCCAACCCCCACAGTGTCAATACTGGGTATGTCACTAGAGATGGAATATGCCGACGATGTGGACTTCGTAGACGAGGAAAAGAAACCCCTTGACGAACTTCTCCCAATAGCTGCAAGCAAACTAAAAATTGAGAATCTCTATGAATGAATCCAAAACAGAGTTCACCCACATATAGCTATCTACAAAGCATGCAACTAAAGAAAATGACGATCCACTTCGTGGCGGCGAACCATGGAGGAGAAGTAAAATCCTGGGCTCACTGCTTTGCAGTACTGCTGCCATTGTTGCACGATGCATCATGGGGAACATAGCTTTCGAGTCATTTTGGAAGCTATGGATTCCTAGATCAAAATGCCCTTGGTGAAAACACTACGTTTATACAATGCAACCTGCGTATCCTTGATGTTGTATAACTGTAACAGCCTGGCAGCTCAAGGCAGCTCTAGACAAACTCGACGCCTGCCACCACAAACACCTACGCACCATCACTGGGCACAGATGGGAAGACAGCATAATTTCCAACGATGCACTATACAAGATGTGTAATATGTTGCCGCTGTCTGTCAAAGTCCCCCAGAAAAGATGGTCCATGTTTGGCCATGTGCTAAGGATGCCAGAAGACACACCACCACAGAGGATCCTTGGAATTCTCCCTACACGGAGCCAACAAATACAAAGTCAGGAGAGGGCGTCATTGCATAAATCTGCTAAGCGTGCAACTAGGCGACCTCAGGACTCGGTACACTCATGTCAAGAATGGACAGCTAAGCTAAGGATTTCGGCTGAGGACAAGACACAGTGGGCAAAGGCGAAGAAGGACTGATTGCAGCTGTAGGATGTTTCTACTACTACAGCCGCAGAATACAGTAATCATATATACATATATACTTTAGTATATGCCAAGCATCGTCAGAGGTTAATTCATCTAAACGTATGTTTCATCTCACTTCGACCTGGGGGTGTAAAGTACTAACGTATGTTGACGTATAGATGTTTAGTGCTGATAGAAAACTTTTAATCGAGATTCTAACTCATAAACGTACCATGTCCGATTGTCTGACTGCTCCACTCTATTGCTATTCCTAGCTCTACAAACAGTATCTTCTAAGACAGGCATCATGTCAGTAAACTTTCTAATCTTATAGTGCATAAATACGCCAACCTTGGTGGGATAGTTGCTACCAACACTAAATTCTCGTATGTCAACTACCATTTCTTCTTTATGTTTCATAAATCTTACATACTAATTGTTACCGAGATCTCCAGGTACTTCGCAACCTAAAAGTATGCTGAATTCATTGTGATGATTAAATTTTATTTAATTCTTGAAAAGCTTGGTGAAATTATACTTTTTTCAAATTCTTTTATACACTGTCTGGGAGATGGACCGTGACCGTGATTGACAGGACATGTCGGAACACATTAACTCATTTGGCCACGCCCACTAATAGTTTCATGACTCATTACTCTTCCAATAGCTCTACATAATAAACATTGCCGACTGCATAAGAAGCTGGACTGATTGGCTGGGAAATGTCATATGACCTCGATTGACATCTTTAACAATAGTGGCCATATAAGTGGCTGTTCTCATTAGTCGAGAGATGCCATGTGCCCCTTCATTTGGCTATGCGCACTAGTAGTTTCACCGCTCATTGCCCATCCAATAGCTTTACAGATCAAACATTTCCGACTGTAGAAGCACCTGGGCTGATTGGCTGGAAGATGGCCTGTGCCCTCGATTGACAGCTCTAACAAAGGCGACCATATATACGTGGCTGTTCGGATAGATGGCGAGGAGTCACGGGATCCTTTCTTTGGCCATGCCCCCTAATGCTTTCGTGGCTTATTACACCTGACAATAGCCATACAGAGCAAACATTGGCGACTGTATAAGTGGCTGTTCTGATTGTCTGCGAGATGCCACGTGACCTCAATTGATAGCCCGTTTCGAACAATGACGACCGCATAAGCGGATGCTCTGATAGCCCGTGAGGGTGTGGGGGGGGGGGGGGCTGGTAGTTGCGTGACTTGTCTGAACCCACCCTACTCTAGCCATTTCACACCTTGTTACACCTGTCAATAGATCTACATCTTGAGCATGGCGACTGTATAAGCTGGTGTTCTACTTGGCCATGAGGGTCATGTGACCCTTCGCTTGCCCACGCCGCCTAACCCTTTCACAGCTCATTACGCCCGTCAATCATCATTGACATGCTTCAATATATCAGTGTCGACCATATAGGGGACTGTTCTGATTGGCCGTCAGGGATCACGTGACCCTGCCGTTGGCCACACACCCATCAGCCTTTTCCCCATGCACCTTTAAACCTGTCAATCATTGGCACACATAAAAAAGTGATATCAAAATGCGGCGAAGGGATGAGTGGCTGGTGTGATTAGTCGAGAGACTGATGACGTCAACGATATTTAAATTAGGCCATATCCCCTTTTTTATCGCCAAAAAATATTCGATTGATCCGGAGAGAGAGAGAGAACAATAGAAAAATCTCTCAACCAATCAGACGCCAGTAGGTGAACAATAATACCAGCAGATGATTCGATGGGTGCTAGGGACAGTGCCCCCTCAAGACATCAATTGTAGAACTAAATTGAAACCAAAACACACCGTGCTACACATGCAATCTAATAAGAGCAGTAGCTGACGAGACTGCTGCACAGACTCAACTACTCTAAATGCACCACTGTGGATCGTGTTGATGTTTATATCATCTTAAACCCTGTATCACTAGCTTGATACAGACATTAAAATCAACTCATTCCATCCAGTGGTTCATGTGGTATCAGCATCTACGCAACGTCAGCACATTTTAGTCGTCATTTTGTGTGTGACCGATTGTCTTTTATGTATAGCGTATTGTCTGGTATGTATCACAGGGTTCCATAAAGTGGACCAGATTGGCGTACTGGCCCGCTATTGACGCCAGCGCGCTACACTATATATATATATATATATATATATATATATATATATATATATATATATATATATATATATATATATATATATATATATATATATATATATATATATATATATATATATATATATATATATATATATATATATATATATATATATATATATATATATATATATATATATATATATATATATACTGAACCAAAAAAGTTTAGCAACACTGAGAATATTACTGTATAAATGTTATTTAACAAAAACAATAAATTGATTCAAATATATTATTTAATTGATAGGTCATTTTTCCAATTTGAACAACAGTCTCTTGTTACTGTAATGCTAGCATCGCGCCTTTAACACGGAAGGGTCCAATTTAAATAATGACACTGAGCTGTCAATACCGGTTGTGACCTCCCCGCGCATTAACCACCGCCGTACATCGCTTTCTCATGCTTCGAATTAAGCACCTGATGTCACGAAGATGAATCGCATCCCATTCCTGGAGCAGTGCAGCTTCCAGCTCCCGCACGTTGTGAAGATGTGGATGGTTCTCACGCACCATACGGCCAAGAATGTCCCACACGTGTTCGATAGGAGACAGTTCCGGTGATCGCGCTGGCCAGTCCAACAACGGAACGTTGTTAGCCTCGAGGAAATCACTGGTGACCCTAGCTGAATGAGGACGGGCGTTGTCTTGCTGGAACATAAAGTCTGCATGATGCTGCATAAAAGGGGTGACAACAGGGGCGACAACTTCCTCACAGTAACGTTGAGCCGTTAAATTTCCGCGAATCACAATAAGATCTGTTTTGCCATTTTCATGGATTCCAGCCCACACCATGACACTGCCGCCACCGAATCTGGCGTGCTGAATGATGTTGGCTGCATCATACCGTTCTCCTAAACGTCGCCAAATCCGTTGCCTACCATCCGCCACATCCACACAAAACCTCGACTCATCACTGAACAAAACGTGGCTCCATTGTTGAGCACGCCATCGCTGATGAGTTCTTGCCCATGCAACCCGATTCTCGATGTGACGCTCTGTAAGCGGAACAGCAACAAGTGGACGACGGGCATGCAGTCCAGCATCATGCAGTTTGTGCATGCACTGCAGTGCCGGTAGCGTGTGCAAATTACGGGACAGCCGCGGTGCAGTCTCAAACCTGTGACGTCGTGATGACGTCACTAAGTAGCGGTCTTCTCGTGGTGTTGTTGCTCTCGGTCTGCCAGATCGTGGTCGGTCATTAACATGTCCAGTTTCCTGCTCACGTTGGCGGAGACGGGAAATGGTTGAGGCGTGAACATTAAAATGTCGAGCAACAGCGCTAACGCTCTACCCAGCAGCCAGTCTTCCCATTGCTTCATGGCGCTGATTTTCGGGTAGCCGTGGGCGGCGGCCAATGTTCGGTAGGGTAAACTTTTAAACGTTTTCTGTTAACGTTCGTTATCTGCTTTTGCACTATGGTGAATTTTTGCCTTCGCTACCCGCCAATGTGGGCCAGTGCATGAAAAATTAATTTTCACATGCAGTAAGTGGGCGACCGAGAAATGCAAGAAATGATTTACATTTCTTCATGCTCAGCGAGACATTACATTGACGAAACATGCCTGCAAATTTGGTTATAAATGGACGCATAGTTTTAATACAACAAACCAAACTTCACTGTTGCTAAACTTTTTTTGATCAGTATTATATATATAAATATATATATATATATATATATATATATATATATATATATATATATATATATATATATATATATATATATATATATATATATATATATATATATATATATATATATATATATATATATATATATATATATATATATATATATATATATGATTACTGTATTCTGCGGCTGTAGTAGTAGAAACATCTTACAGCTGCAATCAGTCCTTCTTCGCTTTTGCCCACTGTGTCTTGTCTTCAGCCGAAATCCTTAGCTTCCTCAGGTCCATTCTTGACTTGAGTGTACCGAGTCCTGCTTTCTTGAGGTTACCTCATAGCACGCTTAGCAGATTTCTGCAATGACGTCCTCTTCTGGCTTTGTATTTGCTGACTCCGAGTAGGGCGAATTCCAAGGCTCTCCGTGCTGGTGTCTCTTCTGGCATCCTTAGCACATGGCCAAACATGGACCACTTTGCTGGCGACCTATTACACATCTTGTATAGTGCATCATTGGAAATTATGCTGTCTGGCCATCGGTGTCCAGTGATGGTGCGTATGTGTTTGCGGTGGCAGGCATCGAGGTTGTCTAGAGCTGCCATTGGAGCTGCCCAGCTGTTACAGTTATACGTCAGCAAGGATACGCAGGTTGCATTGTATACACGCAGCCTTTTAATCGAGGGCATCTTTGATCTACGAATCCATAGCTTCCAGATGGACTGGAAAGCTATGTTCCCCATGACGCAGCGTGCAGAAATGTCAGCAGTACCGCAAGGCAGTGAGCCCAGGATTTTACTTTTCCTCCATGGTTCGCCGCCACGAAGTGGGTCGTCATTTTCTATTGTTTCATGCTTTGTCGATAGGTATATGTGGGTGAACTCTGTTTTGGATTCATTCATAAAGAGATTCTCAATTTTTAGCATGCTTGCAGCTATTGGGAGAAGTCCGTCAAGGGGTTTCTGTGGTTGCTGCTCTGAGTGTCTAGATACTTTAGTCTCTTGAATGCATGCAATATCGATGTTATAGTGTTCACAGTCTGCACCTAAGGTTTGCCTCTTTGATGTTGCACTCAGACCACGTACATTCCACGTAGCTATGGTAAGCTCCTGGGAAGATTGCGTCATCCGAGGATGTCGAGCACATGTTCTTGTTTGAAGAAGGGTAGACATAATCAGAGTCGCCTCTGTATGCGGATGTCAGCCCGCAATCCTTGATGACAAACAAACAAAGTTGGTACTTACGGAGGACACATCTTTCTCATTATAAACGTATGCTGTTTTAATATATATATATATATATATATATATATATATATATATATATATATATATATATATATATATATATATATATATATATATATATATATATATATATATATATATATATATATATATATATATATATATATATATATATATATATATGCCAATATGGTCTACTTTATGGAACCCTGTGGTATGTATCGTACCCTTTCAAGATTCAATTTTCTCTATTTCCAAATTCTGGGGAAAATTACTACGTTAATGGCCACTCATTACACGATATTCTTCCCTCGATCTCGTATTGAAGGAGATATCGCAAGTCACGAATGGCTACACACGGTTACCGCTGACGGCACTCAGGCGATATTCCTTCTTGCTGCTTCTTATTGCCTATAGCATAAACTGCATGCAAGCGAAATTATTTTTTTGTGGTTCATCATTGTACTGTATTATCATCTCTCTCTCTCTCTCTCTCTCTCTCTCTCTCTCTCTCTCTCTCTCTCTCTCTCTCTCTCTCTCTCTCTCTCCTCGCTAAAGTGTTGTGTTGTAGAATTATTACTCCCCAGAAGAAAACCATAGTCCCTAGCCACCCAGGACCATTAAAGCCGCTGCTAACCACTGCGGCTCCCCCTGATATTGAGCTACCAATGTGCGTGACTAATCTCCGCATGCAGTGTGAGTGCATGTTTGAGAATGACGAACGATTCGTTGAATGAGCGGGTCTCTGAAGAGGAAATACAGTGACCGCAACAGGCAGTCTATTGATGTCTTCAGATGATAACGTGTCTGCCTAGCTCCTAACCTACTAGAGTTAGGCCCATTCACTGGGGCATAAGCCACCTTACGCTTATTGCGACTACTTAGAACAACGTTAGTAAACACGCACGCACGCACGCACGCACGCACGCACACACACACAGACAGATATGCACAAACGCACGAACGTACGCAAACAAATGCACGAATGTACGCACACGAGGAAAACTGTCCGATCCATCCATCCCCTGCCCGATCAGACAACTCGGGGACAGTGGCATTAAAGACCAAGGAGACAGACGAAGGGAGAAAACTCTAGGTCATGGCAACCGCGTTCTTACCAAACACTCAGACCCACGTATAACCGCACTAGAAGTACCACAGGAAACCTCAACAGCTACTGGGTCTGGCAACGAACCAACGATGTGACGCGGGCGGGCGACCCCCAATGATGCTTACACAAAATAACCAAAGATGTTTTACAAAGAAATCTTACTAATTGTAGGAGCTATTAGGATTATCTATTCTCAACGATTCGTGGAAAAGGAAATTTTTGAGCTTACGTTGACTAGCAAGCATATTAGTCCACGTTCTCAGTTTGAATATAATTTCCCTAGACCTTTATAGAGTTGCCATTCTGAGAAATGCGAAGGAGAAGACCGTCGTAGATAATACGTCGTTGTCGTTGTTATTGTTGCTAATGTTGTATTAATAATACTGTTTTAAAACCTAGCAATGTTTTTCTACTTGTTGCAGGGGAACTGTACCGGCATACTGGGCATTGATGAATGACAAAGTCAGAATAGCCACACTTTTGCTCAGGGCTGGCCTAAAAATTACACCGGCCTCGTTCCGACGAATATATCCACGGCGTATGCGTATTATGCAGAATGAACATTTCCTTCATATGCTTGAAGAACACATGTCTGGAGTTCCTCCTTTAATGGATCTGTCCAGACAAGTTATCAGAGAGAGGCTCTGCAAGAATGCAGCTGATGTAACTATTAAGCTGCTCATCAACACACTTGACATACCAGTGATTCTAAAAGACTTTCTCTTATTAAGGTATTGAAGTATAAAGAGTATGAACATTTATAGAATTTGGGATTATTATTATTACTTGACTTCTTTCAGAAATACTGTCACACAGTTTACCCCCTCATGTGTCAATAGCGCCAGAACGCTCTAAGAGCTAATCATAGCAATTAACTATTTAACGATCTAGATCTTTTCCAAGAAGATTATAATTTTTGCAATTAAATTTACAAAAATAATTATTTTCTGTTGTCCTGCAAAGGGCATTCCTCATGACCACTACAAATGCCGTTTTTGGTGGCCATGACCATTGGAGTAATGGTTCCATTTGTAGGCCAAGAGTATACCATTTTTGAAAATTTACCACTGGAATGGCTGGCTCGGTAACCGATCCAGTCATTTCAGTGGTAAATTTTCAAAAATAGTATTCGTTTGTCCGATAAATGGACGTTTCCCACCACCACTGCATATGCCTTTTGGCCAGTTTGAGAATTAAATGTTTAACTTGACACAAGAGGGGTTAAAAGTCATAGCTTAAAATATCAACTCTGCTACTGTAACAAGAGCAAACAGATTGTAAACACTCCGTCTCACATTTTTGTCACATTGTAAAACGTTTTCAAATTTTCCGGATTTTTTTTGATTATTTGGATTTTCTGGATTTTCTGGTATCTCGCACAAAGTTGTGGAATTCTAGGCTAAGTTCGGACATGTTATCGAGGTATGCCGATCACATGTATCACATGGTTGGGTTATCTGCCTACGCATACGCACACTTTTACTCCCGCTAGAAGCAGAAGTAATCGAGAAGAATGTGTAACACATGATACTGTCATCCGATTATACTCTCGGGCGTTATGATATGTAATCGGGGTACCTCGAAAACATATCCTAACTTTTGGGGTAGTGTATTGTCACACCCGTTCCTGTGTTAAAATTTGATCCAAATCTGACCCGCATTTTTCCAAGATAACCACAGATCCAGAATTTGATCCGATCTGGATCCAGGGGGTTTTCATCCGGACCCCAGATAAAGTCTGGAAATCCTCTTGCTCGGCAAGTTCCTTCGTTGTGTTAAGGTTTAAGCCAAATCTGATCAGTAGTCTTTTAGTCTTCTAAACAGACACACAAATACACAGGCATAGACTCGATCAAAATACTCTCTTACCCATACGGGTCGATGGTAATAATGTATCTGTACGTCTTTGTTGTCTAAGGCACCGGCCACGTATTGTAAAAATGTGTTCAAAATACTCATCAGATACAGATAATGTATAATACATGTCATTTGCACTAATTGCTACTGTACAAAGGAATGGTTTTAGTATACCTGTCCTTTGCTTTTGCTGTTAAACGTAACTTCAAACCTACATCGGAATGATCAATTATATATTCAACAGAATTTTGATTAAATCGTAAATACATACAATTCGTACACGTGATGGACTACTCAATGTTCATGACGGCGCTAGACACGTCATTAATTATGCATTTTGATTGTAACGCCAGCCAACGTGTGCCGTAATTGAGTATGGTGTTATATACTTGGGTGACACCATCCATTGTTAATACGTCTCAATCAAACCCACCCTGCTTGTATATGCGTATGCATCGATTAAATATGTGTATATAAATGTTATTAGTTAAAATTGCTTTTATTATTTTTTGCACTGTACCAGTAATGACTTCTCTTCTGTGTAGGGCGTTTTATAGTCTATATGTCTTTGATGGTCATCCCAACTGCAATTTATGCGTTTCAGTAACTAGCATGAAATAAATAACATTGACTCTTGAATGTTAGAGTTCTCATTAATTGATCAAATATGTGTATCATAAATAAATTTGGGACTATTTGTTACTTTATGGGAAATTTATCCAATATTCTATCTATTACTGTGCCAATAGCTTATTTTAAAAAAAGCCAATTTTGGTGGACGCTGTTGCTGTCGTACCCTCACACCAAATTTGTTGAAAAATGGACACCAGCTCATCTTTTAATTTAATGTGAAATTTACACTTTTGACATCACACTGACTGTAAGGGTTAACTAAGTGGGAGCGTAGTTGTCATTTTAGCTAGATATTTTCTGGTACCATTATTTCAGATTCTAATGTCTTCGCTAATGCGTACTTATTGGTATAACGCCATTCTAGCAATGCTAATGTTAGTTATTGTACTGCTGACTTCCACGGCGAGTGCATAGTAAGTGCATAGCATAGATCAATACTAGTTGTATATTTCCTATGATGCAAGAGAAAACAAATACATTTATACAATGTTTACTAAAAACTGTTGCTACCTATAACAGCAACAGCATTCCGTCAAATTTTTGTCAACATAATCAGCTAATAATACATTGTCGCTAGGTAAAGATTTGATAACTATCTGGCTGCTAATCATTGATGCAACAACTTTCAATCAAATTGTTCTCAAAATAAGTAACATGCCAGTCAATGCTGCAAGGCTTGCTGAAGATATTTCGAGCAACTGTTTTGATAGTCGTTGCTGACAAAGGCAGCAACAGCTTTGTCAAATTTTTCTTAGAATAATGTTTCTCAGAATAATGTACAGCGAGAATAGTGACCCAGTATCGGATATGCTCGAAGATTCGGTTTCTTTCATTGTCAATCAAGTTTCTGGCGTTGCTTCTTAGAGCTCTTTGTATTTCCATGGATAAGATTTTTAAAAACCACTCACAAATGCCGTTACTCATAGATGAGTCAGTGTGTTTTATATTTCTCTTTCTATCTTTTGGACTGGTCTTTACGGCTTTCTGAAATTGCCGTCGCGCGTCGTGGGCGATAAAAAACATGCGACGTTATTTAAATAAGGCGACGTCGCCCCCGAAGTCGTCCCCGACGTCGCCCTCGACGTCGCCCCCCCCCCCCCCCCCCCCGACTTCGCCCTCGACGTCGGCCCGACGTCGCTCCAGACACACATTTCGACGCCCTCGAAATGATACTCGGTCCGTAATGTTATAACTTTGATATCGAGTCTGTTTTGGAGTGACGTAGATTATCGCCAGTTACCGATTCATATTTTAAAGGTAAGCCTAATTATTATATCATCTTTATAATCCGTATTGTAGCATTAACACTTTTGTTGTCATCTGTATTTGTTTTCAACCTCGTATATCTCTCGTTGGTCCAATTAATATAACTAAAAGGGGACAAGATTAAGCCTAATGAAAACATGTACTGTATGTCTGCATGATATAGGCTGATGGCATGGGCATTAGGAAACACCTCATGAAACTTTTACAAACGAGAAAATGTCTCAATTTCATAGGCTAAAATCTATTGTCTGTGACCCCTGATAAACTGTGGCTCAAGTCAGGTGTATCATGTTGAAGATTTCTGATGTCTATCCTGTTTCTATGCTACTTACACGTTTTTATGAGATATACTTGACTATGAAGTCTCTTCCGTTTTGGGTAAGGTTTGTATGTAAGGTTGCTGCGACAACCCACCTTACCGAGAACGAAAGAAATAGATATCAGCTCGCCTCGTTTATAGATGAACTTTAACGATACTTATATTTGATATCCGGGCCTGATCTGACTGACTACTAGAACTTGCAGGTAAGCTACGGTGATCTTCCGTAGTCTCCAGAGTCAACAACAAACTATGTGTCAAACTTTTGCCTTGTATTAATATCACAAGGTGATAGTTTTATTCGCTAACTTAACTGTATAATAAACTTACAAAGTCGGTAACTTTTACTGTTACCAGTTTACGTATTTATGATTCGCTGACTTAACTGCATAGTAAATCTATAAAGTCGATAACTTTTACTGTTACCAGTTTACGTATTTGCGACGGATCAATTTCAATGTTTCCTAACCTTTCACAATGAACTAGTATTACTCCCAGCTACTCTGGTTTGCTATACTATTCAAGCTGGCTCTTGCCTACTGAAAATACATTCAGCAAGAACTTTATTGCAAGGTACGAGGCGGACCAGACCCCGAACTAAAGTTAAAGTCCCGTTTATATACCATTTTCGTTTCTATTCTCCCTCCATCTTGGTTTCGTACCGCCGGAGGTTGCTCTGATTCTCATTGGATTATGACATCATTTCGACCAATCAAAACCCCGACCCTCTTGACTGGGGAGGACGCCTTTTACCTAGCGCGTTTGCGATTCCTGTTGGATTAGCACGTCATTTCTGACGAATGACTTGCCACAAATGACGGATGCTTATTTGATAGCAAGGCCTATTGGTGAATTAGCTTGCCTCTAATTGCTACGTTTTCGATAGTAATTTTCGGTTGTGCCCTTTAGTGCCTACAGGAAGCCACTATGTCCATGTCCTGTCTATTGCCTATTAGTCTACAATTTGTAGAATGCTAGAGTTAATCGGTACACTAGTTACCATTGTACCCAGCTGCCTCCACTTATCTGGCCACGAGAATTCGTGGGAACACAGACCGCTACGTAATTAACTAAGTCCGTTTGTCATATTTATTTCCTTAATTGATTCCAACATTCCAAACTGGTGCTAATCATCAAAGGTCGTACTCGATTCAGTTTCTGCGGATTGTACCCGCGCATTAACCGACGTATCCATTGTCAGTCATCCAGTGCTGATAATATATATCTAAATAATAAGATGCTATAGTTGATGCTCATGCATTCAATCATACACGGTGACATAGTCTTTTAGCTTATCTGGTATTCAAACATGTAATTTCACTGAGGTCTTATACTCGCAAATATAAGATGTGCGCAGGGTCATGACTCCCTACGTACAGTCCGATATCTACAGATGCCCCTCAACCGAAGTTAATTAACCATCTCTCTAGAGAGTGACAATTAACTCGTTGTGCACTATCAACAACCTAAACCACGCCCTACCAGAGTCCTCCAGACTACGTCACAATCATAACTACGTCATTACGTACTCCAACAACAGTAATTAAACATGTCCGGGTAACGGAATATCATGCGCAATGACCATCCCCGGAAACACATTAATAGCATCATTAAATATAACGGTATAATATGCTTAATATAATAACAGCAATAATATCTTGAAGCCACAGTGCAAATACCATTACAAATCATGTGCAATTATTACTAGAATAATATAAAGTCAATCTCCATACACAGCATATGAAATTAACGAACATGTCATTGGGATGATTCCAATCGGTCACTAAGATCCACGTTAGGAGGTTCACCAATGTCACCATACCGCTCCACGTCAATCCAGTGGTCAGCCGTCGGGTCGATCTCAGTCCTGGCAATAGCGTTAGGTGATGACCCGGCCAACATCTCCACCATTACCGGCAGGGCTGCAGTTCCCCGGGGGGGGGGGGAGGGGCGGAGGATGAATCTGATGTGGCGCACTACTATGGGCCGCAGGTGGCTTGCATTTAACACAAATCCACATGCGTCATAAGACGCCACATTTATACAAAATAAACACTACAACAATTATCACAATGAAGGAGCCCGTCGCATATGATACAAAAGAGCGTACTCCAATGCCATCGACCATCACTGGGTCGATCGCGGATAGCGGTGCTAGCGGCACGTACTTGGACTTTTGTAAATGGTTCCAGGGTTGCATTTTTGATGTGGCGCACTACTATGGGCCGCAGGTGGCTTGCATTTAACACAAATCCACATGCGTCATAAGACGCCACATTTATACAAAATAAACACTACAACAATTATCACAATGAAGGAGCCCGTCGCATATGATACAAAAGAGCGTACTCCAATGCCATCGACCATCACTGGGTCGATCGCGGATAGCGGTGCTAGCGGCACGTACTTGGACTTTTGTAAATGGTTCCAGGGTTGCATTTTTAAATGATTCACAATCATGGATTGGTTAAGAACTCTGGTCACATCCAAATGGGCATCTCAATGGCCAGGCTAACCCGAGTGTACGTCCGACTGTAAGACGCAACAGGCTCGAATCGCCAGCCCTTCCCGTTATAACCACATTCACCAGACATTAAAGCATACACTCCATTACTCACCACACACCGGTCGGTCAGTCGTCCATCGCAGTGTATATCTATTGTTCGCCGAACGTTTGCAATACAACGCCTATTTTCTTATGGGTAAACAATTTACTAGCGGTTACGTTGGATTCCGACAGATGAATGCTACACGTACTATCGGTGATGTTCGTTAACAGGCTCACTATGCAGGGCACGTGGGTCTTATCGACCCTTAGCTGACCCTGACACACCCTAGGACCGGTACCACGACACCCAGATGCAGTGAAGTACCATCCAGTCTTCGTATCAAGACCGATGCTAGTCCAGCCCACCTCTACTTGCATGTAATACCCCATGGTGGCCAACGGTTCGGGCCATGCATGCAGACCATACTCTATGTACCTACCCTCGTCGATTAACGGTAACGTCGCTATGTAGTGCAACATATTGTCATCCCTCCATAATGGGTAAACCACCACATTCTGGTAGTACCACTGGTACGGACGTATCAGCCGGTTCCCCACTCCGATATGTTTCGATACCGATGTCAGGTCAGTGGGACTGAATAGTTCCTCGGTCAGTCTTCCTAACTCCAGAGACGCGGTCCGTCTATGGAATTGCTCGGCCGTCTTTTGGTAGTCATAGACCACATATTTGGCTGAGTCTACTATATGCCCGAGGCGCACCAGGGCGTATATTTCGTTTTGTCGTCTTTCCTGTATATGTAATACTTTGCTCATGTTGCCGGTCACCTCGACCAGACTGTCCCCGAGCTCGTTGATGCGGTCCGTGTTCATGTTAAAGTCATGGAACGCCAATTTCACATGAGATGCTAACTCGTTCGCGAAATGTACTATCCTATCCACGTTATTCATCGCCTTTCTTACTACATCTCGGATAGCATCTATATCACCGGACGTAGCAGTTCCGAACAGGGACGAGGCAATGTCCCCTATGAAATTAAACAATCCCCATTTCTGTCGGGTCTGGGTTCTATGTACCATTGTTTGATGAGTTCTTAGAGCGATTCTTCGCGCTCCGTATATCCTGTGTTGCAGGCCGAATATATCCTCCTTGTTTATGAAAGAGGTCCTGTTACTGAAATCCGCAACAAGGTCAATCATTTGGGCCAACCGTCCTAGAAACTCCTTCGGCAAATACGGATGGTCAATCGACATTACCACTGTCCATTCTGCCCTTATAACAGATATGGTTTCAGGTTTGGTGATCATGACAACATTCGGTAATCGATACACGCTAGAATCCTTACATACACTAGAGATACTGGCTGCTTTATTTACCAACGCAACTAACACTACCACTAACTGAAAGGAATACATGATGCTACACTCACCGCGATGTTTACTGGTACAAAGTGTTAGCCAACAACAAAACACAAAAAAATGATAGCTATCTGCGACTATGTCGCATTATAACAGCATCTATACGATCGATGAAGTCATCGTATAGGGCGCGGCCAAACGCGCCAATCCTGAGTCGCTTGTTGTTGAGCTCGACATCAGGTGCATGACTGCACTTGCGCAGAATGTAATGAGGCGCTGGCTGCGTTTCCATTGGTTCCGGCACATCCTCAGGTACCTCCTCCAAGGTGTCCATCACTACAGTCTGAGGAGTCACGTGAGTTTCCATCGGTGACTCATGGTTTCGAGTCTCACTCTGACCCGGTTGACTGATGTTATTATCAACCATCCTACCCCTCATGCTCACCCTTGGCTCATCATCAGAAGCTGGTCGCTTCCCACGAGCTCTCTGACCAAGGGTTGCCTTAGGGTCGGGTTTTGGCCCTTCTTCGGACCTTGGGAGCATCATCATCCTTGGATGATGGCTATATTTCGTACCCTTCACAGGGTTACGAACAGGGCGTGGCCGTACCTTGTCCCAGCACATTTCCGAGTCGACTACGCGTAACTTAGATATATTCAGTACGCGCACCTTCCCAGACCTTTGATGCCGGACATGAGCCACTGGCCCATTGATCTTAAAGATCTCATAATCGGGGTCACTGTGAGAGGTCAACTTCATGCGTTCCTCCGCCTTTACGACCACCGAATCACCCACCTTATATACACCAGCGTTTGCACGCTTGTCAATCTGCTCACGGTGGACCTCACGAGACCTAGCCGTTTCCATACAAGCACGCAGTAAGGCATTGTTGAGACAGGTCAGTCTCTCACCTAAATCCTGCGATGCGTCTATTGGAATAGCAAACGGAAGTCTTTCCCGTCGACCGTACGTCAGATAAAATGGCGTATATCCTGTCGTGGCATGACGAGTACTGCGGTAAGCGGTTAAAGCCGCACCCAATTCGTCCTCCCACATGCGAGAAGCGTTGTTTACCCCTTTCTGAATTAAGTCCTTAAGGGTGCGATTAAACCTCTCGGTACGCCCATTAGTTTGTGGGTGGTAGGGACTCGACCTTCTATGATCGATCCCATGTTCACGGAATCTCTCCTCCAGAGATTTAGAACAAAATTCTTTGCCCTGATCGGTTATCACGATCTCAGGGACACCATGACGAGCGACGTATTCATTGAAGAATTTGTCCTCTACATTCTGAGACGTCTTAGCCGGAATCGGATACGCTTCTGCCCACGCAGAACAGTGATCGACTATCGTCATGATATACACATTACCTTTACTTGACTCTAACAGTGGACCTATCAAATCCATGCCGATTATCTGACTCGGATAATTGGCCATGGGCATCTCACTGTACCTCGGTCGAGTCGTGACAGGTCGGTTAACCTGGCACGTCGTACACGTCTCTAGCATACGTACCACGTCTTTCCTCAAAGACGTCCATACAAACGAATCTCTTACCATACTGATGGTCTTCTGCAGACCTTGGTGACCAGCTCGTTCATGAGCCATCCGGAGCACTTTCTCACGAAACAGGGTAGGTAACATGATTCTGGGGTACTCAGCGTCCAACGCTGAAGGTGTAATTAATGAATATAATATACCATTCTTGACCATATACTCCCCCGGGGTGTTCTTAAACAACTCCCGGTATTCCTTGGTCTGTTCGGCACACAAATCGTCGTAGGGAATGTCAAATACCTCCAGAGGGACATGCAGTAACGCACCCTCGTCTACATCCGGTATGACAAAGTCGCCTGTGTCTAAGGTGGCGATCTCCACTGGACGACGTAACCTGGACAACATGTCCGCTCGAATATTCTTCGAGCCTTGGATGTATTCAATCTTACATCCGTACTCGGCAATCAGCACCGCCCCACGCTGCACTTTCGTGTTTTAACCTCTCCCACAAACAAACTCTTTAGGGGGTTGTGGTCAGTATACTCGGTGAACTGCGCGCCAAATAGATAAGGCCTAAGCTTCTTCAATGCGTATATCACAGCATAAGCTTCATTCTCTATTACAGGCCAGTTTAGCTGACTGTCCTTCAGGGTAGAGCTTACATACTGTATCACCCTTTCTATACCCTTATCATCTACCTGTACCAATATCGCACCTATCGCATAGCTAGACGCATCAGTATAAAGCTTATACGGAGCATTTAAATTCGGATAGGTGAGAACCGTCTCACTACACAGCAAGTTTTGTAATTTCTTAAACGCTTGCTGTTCCTCCTTACCCCATTCAAAACGTTTATATTTCTTAGTCAATTCTATCAAAGGCGTAGCAATTTCGGCATAGCCTTGCACGCAAGAGCGGTAATAACCTGTAGCTCCCAGGAAACTTCTCACCTCACCCACATCGCGTGGTGGTGACATTTCCCTTATGACCTTGACTTTCTGGACCTGAGGAGCCACTCCTTGTGCAGAAACACGATACCCCAACAAGTCCACAGACTCGCGGGCAAACTCGCATTCCTTTTTCTTAACCTGTAAATTGTATTCTCGAATCCTCCGCATAACCTTACGCAAATGCTGTGCATGCTCAGCCGGGTTTCTTGAATATACGACTACATCATCAACGAAAACATGCAAATATTTTCCCACGAATTCTCGGAAAATATCGTTCATTGCCCTCTGAAATACGGCACCTGAGTTGCAAAAACCAAAAGGCATCCGAACAAAGTCGAACAAACCTTCACTGCAAATGAACGCTGTTTTCTCTATGTCTTGGCTGTCCATTGGTATCTGCCAATTGCCAGACTTCAAGTCCATAGTCGAAAATATCGTTGCGCCACGCATCGAGTAAAAAATATCAGTTATATTCGGCAATGGATAACTGGCTTTACGACATACGAAATTCAACTTCCTGTAGTCAACACAAAATCTCATGTCCCCGCCCTTCTTAGGGACTAACGTAATGGGCGACGCCCAGGGCGATGACGACAGTCTTATGACGCCCACTGCCAGCATTTCAGCCACTTGATTCTTGACTACATATTGCTTGGCAAGTGGTAGACGGTAGGCTTTCTGCCTTATAGGAAACGCATCTCCTGTTGGTACCGTACACTTCACTTTGGGGACCAATCCTAGTGTTTGGACGAGCCGTATCAAAGTTATCCGCAAAGTCCTCAAGCACTTTGTCGATAGCTTTATATCCGGTCGTTTCCTTGCAACTCTCATGCACATAATCTATTTGCTCCCTATAGGGGTATCTAAAGGGATATACCTGGCCAAACCATACTACTACTTTGGCCTGATAATCAATCTTCGCATTTCCCAAGTGCAAAGCATCTGCACCAAGCAAACATTCATGCTGCATTCTCGCTACTACCGTACTCGGAATAGGACGGGCGTTACTGAATTTTACCTGGGTTTCCCCCAAGAGTTCTATTGGGGAACCATTTACTGCAAGAGCATCTTCGCTCTTTTCAATGGCCTAGCATTCAACATGCTACGCCATATATCCTTGCGAATCAAGGATGTACTAGCACCAGTATCCACTAAGGCATGCAAGTACTCACCCTGATCCGTTAGACCGTTTTTATCCATTTTCAGATGGATTAGAAACCGCTCGGTCGGTGAACTCACCAACGATCTCCTCCGTCGTCGTTTAACGGACTCCTCCATCCACCAACTACCTTGGCGTAACTGTTTTGACAGGAGGGTGAGTCCTGTCCGATACCGTATGAATAACGGCCATGCTCATCCGTCCCTTCACCGGTCAACACGAATCCATCACGGTCCTCATGTTCGTCATTACTTCTTAAACGATTGTTTATGTCCTTTCTGACATTACTGGAACAGTCGCGCGGTGTGATAGTTCTTTCCTGCTGTCGTCGGTCGACGACGTCAATGTCGAGATTATCGTCGGTGCGAGGACGCTTGATCGCCCGGCGGCCGGTTGGACCCTTTTGTTGGGTCCATGCAGGACCGTTCTGCGGCGGATGTTCGTACTGTGGGCAGTCTCTCACGTAGTGGCCATCTTTGCCACACCCAAAACATCTTACCGTTATGGCAGGAGTCGTCTTCCGTTTCATATACGCCCCAAAACAATTCTGGGCCGTGTGTCCCTCTCTCCCACACTGGGAACAGGTCATCGGCTGCGCCCGTCGCGGTTGTCGGGGTCGCTGGGCAGCCTGTCTGCCGACGTTCTCCCTCGGCTGTACCGCTTGATGACAGTCACTTTTGTAATGGCCGACCCGGCCACAATTATAGCAGGTAATGTGCTGCAAGTCTCGTCCCGTTCTGACTGGTCGGGGCGAGGGTGGGGTGTGTTGCTTTGCCTGCGGGGCTGTCTTCTTCGTGGGCTGGGCGGCCCCAGCCACCGGCTTCTGCTGCTGTAGCTGCATGTCACCGACCAAGCCACAGAGTCGCTCAATCATCTTGCTCTGTTGAGCAATCTGTTTTTTTAATGTTCCCACCACGCTCCAGACCTCTTTTTCCTCGTCTGGTCCTAACATATTCACCTCCATGCTCTCCTCCTGGCGCTCCTCTATTTTCATTGCTCGGAGCAGGTCGTCACAGGTGGCTTCCTCCTCCGCAATCTCAATAGCGCGGGCCAGGGTGGTGGCCTTCTTTCGGACAATTCTCTTGCTGAGATGGTGGTCGGATAGTCCCTTGAGGTAAATTCCCATCACGGTCCGATGGTGTCGGCGTTCTCGACAGGGTATGCTCTAGCGCTCATCTCTCTAAACCACCTGTTGAAGGTGATGACGGTTTCATTCCACCGATGCATCACCCCCTCTAAATCGTACTTTATACGTTCGCCTTCGTTGGCTGATATGAAGTTTACCGTGATATAATCATGGAACTCATCAAATGTGACGTCTTCCCTGATCTTGCCCACTAGGAACCCATCTATGGCTCTGGACAATTGCCCTCGTGCTGCTCGGGTGATGACGTAGGCTGGTATGCCCTCTAGCCGTCCCTCATTAGCGACCCATGCTCGCCGGGTCTCATCGAGGAAGGTTCTCACCTCCTCCGGCACTACTCCGTCACAGGGCTGTATGCGGTAGATCGTGTCCCGGATCTCCCTCCGGTACACCCGCTCGCTTTCCCGATGGTTACTGCTTTCAACAATGGCTCCCGCCATTGCTACGCCCATCGTCCGCATGGCGGCTATGGTCTCGGGTCTAAGCTGGGGTTGCAGTGGTACCTCCATGGGTGGCAGGGCAGGGTCAACGCCTCGCTTGGCTGGTGTTGCCATTCTGCGTTTTTACTGATAATGAAAACTGATAATGATTCTTTGAAGACGGGGTTGCTCGGGGCAGACTACCTCTGTAGTTATCTTCACGGCAGCACCCATGCGATACTCGTGATTCTGGTGCTGTCGGCCAACTTAGCCGCGTCTAGAAATATCTTTACATGATCCGCTACGTCGTTTAATACGATGGCTGAATTGGAGAGCGGCGTCTCCGTTTGGGCCATATACTAGTTACTCACGGTTGACTCCGGATCCTGGCTGGTGAAGCCACTGAAGATTTCTGATGTCTATCCTGTTTCTATGCTACGTACACGTTTTTATGAGATATACTTGACTATGAAGTCTCTTCCGTTTTGGGTAAGGTTTGTATGTAAGGTTGCTGCGACAACCCACCTTACCGAGAACGAAAGAAATAGATATCAGCTCGCCTCGTTTATAGATGAACTTTAACGATACTTATATTTGATATCCGGGCCTGATCTGACTGACTACTAGAACTTGCAGGTAAGCTACGGTGATCTTCCGTAGTCTCCAGAGTCAACAACAAACTATGTGTCAAACTTTTGCCTTGTATTAATATCACAAGGTGATAGTTTTATTCGCTAACTTAACTGTATAATAAACTTACAAAGTCGGTAACTTTTACTGTTAGTAAATCTATAAAGTCGATAACTTTTACTATTACCAGTTTACGTATTTGCGACGGATTAGTTTCAATGTTTCCTAACCTTTCACAATGAACTAGTATTACTCCCAGCTACTCTGGTTTGCTATACTATTCAAGCTGGCTCTTGCCTACTGAAAATACATTCAGCAAGAACTTTATTGCAAGGTACGAGGCGGACCGGACCCCGAACTAAAGTTAAAGTCCCGTTTATATACCATTTTCGTTTCTATTCTCCCTCCATCTTGGTTTCGTACCGCCGGAGGTTGCTCTGATTCTCATTGGATTATGACATCATTTTGACCAATCAAAACCCCGACCCTCTTGACTGGGGAGGACGCCTTTTACCTAGCGTGTTTGCGATTCCTGTTGGATTAGCACGTCATTTCTGACGAATGACTTGCCACAAATGAAGGATGCTTATTTGATAGCAAGGCCTATTGGTGAATTAGCTTGCCTCTAATTGCTACGTTTTCGATAGTAATTTTCGGTTGTGCCCTTTAGTGCCTACAGGAAGCCACTATGTCCATGTCCTGTCTATTGCCTATTAGTCGACAATTTGTGGAATGCTAGAGTTAATCGGTACACTAGTTACCATTGCACCCAGCTGCCTCCACTTATCTGGCCACGAGAATTCGTGGGAACACAGACCGCTACGTAATTAACTAAGTCCGTTTGTCATATCTAATTCCTTAATTGACTCCAACATTTCAAACTGGTGCTAATCATCAAAGTCATACTCGATTCACAGCTGCCTCCACTTATCTGGCCACGAGAATTCGTGGGAACCACAGACCGCTACGTAATTAACTAAGTCCGTTTGTCATATTTATTTCCTTAATTGGCTCCAACATTCCAAACTGGTGCTAATCATCAAAGGTCGTACTCGATTAAGTTTCTGCGGATTGTACCCGCGCATTAACCGACGTATCCATTGTCAGTCATCCAGTGCTGATAATATATATCTAAATAATAAGATGCTATAGTTGATGCTCATGCATTCAATCAAGGTGACATAGTCTTTTAGCTTATCTGGTGTTCAAACATGTAATTTCACTGAGGTCTTATACTCGCAAATATAAGATGTGCGCAGGGTCATGACTCCCTAGGTACAGTCCGATATCTACACAGTGTTGCCTCTTAAAGAAGACTGTTTTCTAGTTATCTACATGGTGATGAGACTATCTATCATCAGAATATCTTCCTCTTTACACAATATCCATAACTTCAATCAGGCTGGCCCTTGACACAGAGGACGTGGTGCCTATTAAGAGTCACCTGTCGATGGAATGTTCATATACACTATACACCCATTTTGATATGTTGAAGCTTTCATGCACAATGTCACAGCATCCTGGTGTTGGTACTTAATAACCCTCAGATTCACATTTGACATTGATCTCTCGTGTACCTCTATACTATCTAGAGGTGTTTCATATATTGCACGTCCCCGCATTGATAGTATACACCGTGTGTGTTATACATTCACTTAATAATAAGAACATCTTGTAACTGAACACGGGTTTATCATAGATGTTATCTCTCGGTTAGTATGCGTCAATTGATATTTCCTTACTTGTTGAGACATTCACATAATGTTTCCAGTTTAAGAAGTATTAAATAACAGCTATCAAACTGCGGCCTGTTACATAGCATATATAGTGTCCATTCACACAATGCTCCCACCCCTTGCCATGCTTTAGCAGAGCACGTGTGTGCCCTTGATTTGATGGTAAACAATCGAAATATTCGTCTCCACAGCTAAGGATAGTTTTTCCAAAGCAAGGATTATAACCTTGCAATATTAGGAATAACAAATTCCCCATTTGTAGGGATTATGAAAGATCTCCCCGTTAGATAAGGTGTGTGTGCGTGCGTGCGTGCGTGCGTGTGCTTGGGGTTGATGGGTGGTGGTGTGCAGCAAATTAATGCTGTCATTGTGTGGCTGATTAAATTAAATGGTGAGATTATGTACCTGATTCATAATGTGACTGGTGTTCGATTAGTTGGGCAATAGATTTGGTGATTTAACGAGTGGTTTATGAGGGATGGTGGTGGGAAAGAGGGAGGTGAGGAAGGATGGGAGGGCGGGCGGGCGGGGGATCCAGAGGGGGTGGGTGGGTGGGGTGGAGGGAATGAGAGCTAGAGAGATGGGTAGGGAAGAGATGAGAACAGGGCAGAGGGAGGGAGGGCTGGTGGGCAGGCTGAAGGGAGAAATGCAGAGGGAGATGGGGGGGGGGGGTGGAGAAAGAGGGGCAGGGGGATGGGCGGACAGACATGGAGAGAAGTAGAGGGAGGGAGGTGGGTGGGGGAAATGGAGAGGATGGGAGAGGAGCGGGGGGGGGGGGGGGGGGAGGGATGGAGAGAAGGTGGAGGGAGATATATTCTGGAAGTGACTGGGTGGCCGTGGCGGGTGAATTACTGGGTGATTTTCCATAAAAAGATAGTGATTTAGTAGGAAATATATGAGGCTTATTCCAAGGTTTATCATCGACGTATATCTCTAAAGCATTGAGGGATGGACGGACGGGCATGTGCAAGCAAATACGAGAGACTTGGGATGGTTCAATTGTACATTCTCAGTAGAACCTATGCTTTCGAGTGACATTTCCAGGAAGATACAAACATGTCACAAGATGAGTGATCTAACAAGATGAATGAATTGTTTGGCGGAAGCAAAAGATATTAAGCTTCTTCCAATGGACGAATCCACTTTAGCTATGCTCCGCCCACCTCTAGCTAAGCTCCGTCAATGCTTTGCGCGTGTTGGAATCGATTTATATACTTTGAATCTCGAATTCCCAGCACCACAAATTCATGGTAACTAACTAATTATACAGATATATACAATTCGTAGAACTGACAGACTATTTTCCAGGTTCATGACGGAGTATTTCTGTGAATTATGATTGTGCCGTCAGCCTGCATGCGACGTATTTGCTTTCGTGTGCGCCGCAATTAAGTCATCCAACATTTTATTTGCATTGTCGAAAATGAGAATCATTTCATTATGACATCACCGTGTTCCAGATATAATGAGGAATGAGCGAAACCATTTACTGAAATTCAGTCTCTGTTTCCCTTATTTGAATTTGTGGATGGCAATGACAGGTCCTTGTTGAACTACGAAATGACGTTCCCTTAGCATGTTGTCTAATGTGCCGTCATCTATATAAGCTTCATATGAGTACTTCCCATCTGATTGTGTCCAAAATATTCAACAGTGCCTTTTATGTATTTATTTATTTATTTTAATTTAATTATTGGAAGCGTGTTGGGTTATTTCTGAGCCGTACTGTATCCCTACTACTATAATATCCAGTCACGTATAGCTGAATAGATGTGTATGAGTGTTTGTGTGTATATGAAAGCCATTGATACATCTAGTATTGCATTATTATCAATTTATTGTAATGCATCGATCGTGTCTATATATTGTTAATGTACACTGACTAACATACAAAAAATGTACAAGCTTTTCTATCTAACGCACGCAAGCGCGGTATTTCTACAAGGACAGGCTGGAGTTCGTTAGGTTAGTTATTCAAAAAACATCTGACAATATCACAGCATATTTATAAAGCTTTGTAATTCAAGTCGAATTTTAAAGGTTTATAAATGATTTTTTAAAAGTTTAGGACCTAAAAATGATTTATAGAGTTATAAAGGTTTATAAATCATTTAAAAACCTTTATAAATAATTTATAAACCGTTAAAATAATTTTTAAAGCTTTATAAATCGAGCGCATTTTTAACGCTTTATAATTGTTTTTTAAAGGTTTAAGATGTCATTTATAAATAATTTCTAAACCTTTTTTCTAACCCTTTATAAATCATTTATAAACCATTGTAAATCATTTATAAACCTTTTAAAAAAGCTAATAAATCCCATAACCGAGCCTCATAGAAATCCTCCTGCGCGCCAAGTTCCTTATTTGGTTATGCAAAATCGAGCCAAATTTGAGCCAAATCGGATCAGCAGGTTTTTTTAGATAGGCCTACAGCGTGTAACAAACAATTTGACGTAATCACGCGTTCGTGTTCTTGCGAGATCTCCTACGCTGAACGGGAGCGAGACAGCTCTCGTGGATATTGACCGACCATTAGCGTAGTAATTTTCCCTATGAGAGAGGTTTTCGTTAAGTCCGTTAGAGTGCGTGGAGCGCATGCGCGCGCGTCAGAGCTTCCCTGACAACACATGTCGGAATTGGGAGAGTGTATGCCTATAGTGTACCGAGTTGGTACTTGTGATTTTCTTAAATCAATCTATTCTCGTTGTTCTTGGTACCGATCAGGACCGGAATGAAACGAGGTTTACAGAACTTTTTACCATTTTAAAATCGGACCAGAGATGGCCAAGTTAACTCCCGTTAAATTATTTTCAAAATATTTCTCTTGACGTCGTAATCGCGTGTATGCATTTACTGAATGGGGAATGTGCTGTCCACGTGATAGCCACGTCAACACTTCTGGCTGCACGCTGATTGGCTACTGCTCGCCCACTGATTGGGTGAAGCACCTGCCTCTGACGTCACGAGTAGTATAAAAGGGACGAAAAATCGGAGATCGAGAGCATCATCGGAGTGGAAGCCGACCCGTCAGCAAGACTGCGGGACCAGCGCAGTGCTAGACGCAGGAGAACTGCTAATCGACTGTGGTGCCAACATAGCAGCGGTGCCATTCGGAATTGAGATCTCCTGCGCCAGTGGGCAGTCTTGCCAGGACATCCGCGGTACAACAATTTTGGAAGCTCCCGGACGGCCATGCAGGGGTAATAATTAAAATAATAGAATAACTCTCTTACGGAACTTTCCTAAAGAAGTTTTCTGTGGAGGGGCCTGATGGGCCCAAATGTGATTCTACGGAATGTAGCGCTGATGGTGATTCTTGGTGGATCTGCCGACCACGCTGAAAAGTGGACTCAAACATTCGCGCTGCATGGCGTGTGTGATTAATTAACCTTTTGACCTCAGTCTGGTGGGACTTTGCTCAGTGCGCCGCAAAGAGCTATGCGACATATCCCGCACCGTGTGCCAGTTATTGTGCATGCATAGTAACTTATAATAGTAGCCCTCTTTGTTAATGGGCAACTTTTAACTTTCAACTACCGTCGCCAGGCGGAAACTTTACAACCACTGTTTTAATCTTGTATCAGTTGTATGACTATCTAATGGATATCCCATGTTTCGTTCTGCTTCACTGTCCTGAGAATGTGCCGCATCGATGACCTGCCTGCGGAAACCTGTTTGCGGAGATCAGCCTGCAGAAACCAGCTTGCGGAAACCTGCATGCGGAAATCTTCCCTGCATTAAAGATTGTGCCATCTCGTGCTATTTACATGTTAGCACATCAATTTCAGTGACTCTTGAACTTTTACTGTACCGATGACCACTAGGTACTCAAGTAACTATACTATTGAACATTTAACTATTTCCGTACTTGGTACTGATGACAAATAGGTACCTTACCGGTCCTGGGACCGCATTATTATATTTTATGTTTCTTACTGTAGATATTATCTTTATTTACTATGGGTACTTCAACTAATAGCACCGTAAGGTCTAGTGACCTGTGATATACACTGTTCTCATAGTATTGGTTAGTTGTGTATATGGCAAGTAGCCAATCTAGTTAATGTTTTGTTTATTTATAATAAACAAAACCCTCTAGAATGCAGTATGCTAGGTAATACTATACAGCAACATTATATATCCGCATCACTATTCCCCCAGCATCAATATTACACTGAGGTCGCTGTTCATGCTCTAATTGGTTGAGCCTGGCATGTTACCAACTAAACCTGGCTATTCAGCTCGATAGGATAGGTTTAAAGTGGTTAGGGACAATTTCTCCTCAAGAGACGCATAGTGTATGCCTTTTTCTGGCTGTTGTGGTAATGTAGCCCCACGCACTGGCAAGGTTGTGTAAAATTGGCCAATGACCTTAGGGCCTCTTATTTATATTGAGCTATTGTCTCTTTCTGCGATCCACCAGCCGCAAGGCTTATTAATTGTTTGGATTCCCATCGACACGTTAGCAGGATCCGACTGCGAAACTATCGGAGGTTTTCGAGCGGTGATAGTTAAAGTGCCGATTTACATACACGCCTCCCCCTCCCTGTATCCTCGGATACTAGTAGGTTAGGACCCCCACCAAAGTAGGAAGCACTGCGAAATAATATTATTTAATTATGTTGTGACACTGGCCTGCAGTGCATCTATGGGAATTCTGGAAAATAACCCTAACGACAAGTCAAATGTTAACTTCGTAGTATGCGGTGACGGACGAGATGTGGATTGCCATCCAATTCGTTGTAGTGTCTGGGTGAGGTCTTAGAACCCACCACGCCCTCACGGGAAGGACGCTAGCGGTGGATATCCGTCTCTCCATCCCCACCATAAAGGACACGCCGCTTACTAAAAATTGCTTATGTGAACTGTGAAATTTGTCCTGGTGATGTTATATGTGGTTACGGGGCAGGGTGAAAGGATCATTATTTGATTTGGGAGCCTTTCTCCGTAACATGTACGCATGCTATCCCTTGTAGGTAGATGCTATGAGGGGCGACCTACGGAAAGCTGAGCATCTTCGCCCAATGGATAAATGTATCTAATGTTGGATAGGAATCCCTGCCACTTGCAACCAAAGCTTGTCTTCGTTACTAATAACTAATAGTTAGGTTAGAATGCAGTAGATGGCCCGCATAAATAAAGCGGCAACTACCAATGCAGTAACTTTGGAACTACATAAGACGGTGACCTTGGAATTCTTTGGAAATCGTTCGTCCCGTCTTCACGTAAACCAGTGTGCATCACATTAATTATGGCTTATGAACAAAAGAGTGGCCCTTTTTGCCAACTCTTTTCCTCCGCTTCGGCGTTGAAGGCATGTTCCTGTGACGTAGGCCTGCACGAGGCACTTTCCTCTCACAACAACAACATTTTCTTTGTATGTGTGTTAGGGCTATATTAGTTTATATTAAACTAACCAGTGACCTCGTAGCGATGCTCTCTTACAGGGATACCTCTGCGGATTCAAGGATCTGTGTGGTACCTCCGGCGAAGCCACGTAGAAAGAACACTTGATGGCTATGTTGTGTATTATTGTGCTCATTACCGTCAAACGAGTGAAATTGTTTGTATAGTATATATTGAATTTGTGACCGTTTAATTATTAACATCTTGTCCGTTAATCTAAATTATAATGGACCGTCATACCGGTGAGACAAACAGTTGGGACGACACCGTGGTTCAATCTCGGCGGCAATGGTTGCACGGCCCCACTGGAACATCAGTGTTCCATCAGCTCTAGAGGCCGGTCTTTGTACTTTTCGGAGAGACGCGATACGGGATCGGCAACCCCGAGAACTGCAGCTAACCAGCACTCCCGCACATCATGCACTTGCGGTGCAACGGAGTGGAGTGACTTAGTGGACCAGCGTGTATCCCCGTGAGCTACACGTTCTTATAAACCAGGACAGTTAAAATGCAAAGAAATCAACTCTGTGTATAACAAAGTATAATATTTAACCTAAAAGGCACCGATGTTAACTGAGCAGCCTTCGATATAGACAGTTATCATAGAGAAAATAGTCCCCCATATTTCCTGCTTATATCCAAAATGGCTGCACCCGTGATAAGCAACGAGGTAAGTACTAGCCATTAATGACAGACCATCACCCACACGATGATTGGTCCAAAGTGATGCGCATGCGTAATCCGTGGTTATCAACTTTGAAAAAATTCATCTAGACTCCATGATAGCTGGGAGATCACGGAAACTGGTGCATTTACCTCATGCTACCTCATGATGACTCTATTCAATTAAAATTTCTTTATTTGAATTATGTAGAATTAAATTGAATTTCATTTTTTCTAAGTAGGATAGTTGCGCTATTACGCATGCGCGTCATAGAGTATTTGACCAATCAGATTTGGGTGATGGTCTGTCAAGTCTAACGCCAGACACTGATGATAGTATAGTCGACGAAAATACAGCGATTGAAAACACTAGTCATCTCATATTCAGTTATGCCAGGCCAAGCTATCTGATGAAGCAGTAAGTGTGTAGCATATGCCTATATATTTCTCTTAAACGTTGGTCGGTTGATCTCGGTCGGTCAGTCGCCATGAAAGCATTAACCCTTTCAACGACAAGTCCAAGTATATTCTTTGCAATATGTATCATATTTTGTCCAATATTTTTTATTAATATGACTGAAAACAGTTGCTGAGTAAGGCAACAATGGGTCTCCGTCATATTAATTTAAAAATATTCAAAGGATTTCAAGTTTGTTTGCCCTACGATTGAGATACATTGAATTTATCGGTGAAAGGGTTAATGGTCAAACTGACCAAAAACCAGCATTGAGCATGTGAGTTTGGGAAATGTGCTTTTGTTGACCAAGAAGACTATTTTTTTTAACTTTACCACTGGAATGACTGGGTCGCTGACGGCGCAAGTCATTTGAGTGGTAAACTTTAAAAAAAATAGTGTTCTCTTGTTCCGATTAAAAACGGACATTCATAAAGAAACAATTAGAATTTTCTCGTGATTGTTAAAGTCTGTCAGTTGCTCCAATCTGGCCAGTGAAGTTCAGTATACCCTTTAATAGCTTAGTTTGGTCCAAAAAATATTTGCTTATTGAATGTCAATAATTTGCAGGCCAAAAGAAGACTTTTGAAAATTTACCACTGAAATGACAAGCCAGTCAGCCATTCCTCTGGTACAAATTTCGAAAATAGTCTTTTACTGGCCTGCATATGGACATTTCTCAAGAGCACTACAGAGACCAGTTTTGGCTGGCTTCACCACACCCTTTCAGTGACAATTCCAAGTATATTCTGCAAAGTTTAACATATTTTGTTCAGTATTTTGAAATTAATATGACTGGAAGCAGTTGCTTCCTATGGTAGCAATGGCTTCCAGTCATATTTTTTTTTTTATATTCAGTAGATGTCCTATTTGTTAAAGGGTTAATGGTCATACTGATGAAAAACCAGCATTTAGAGTGGCTTTGAAACTTGAGAAATGTGCATTTGTTGGCAAAAAAGACTATTTTAGAGATTGTACCACTGGGAATGACTGGCTCAATGACAGAGCGAGTCATTCCAGCGGTAAATTTTCTAAAAATAGTATCTTGGTCTGCTTAAACTTTAACGTTCATAAAGCAACAATTTGAATTTTCTTGCGATTGCTAATGTGATTCTTTTTATGTAGAACATATTTTGTTTATATTTCAGGCAACGTGTCAACCATAGACGGTTTCATCACCAGGCATTTGATCAGCTGCTGTGTCCAGCGAAGCATTTACATATGTAAATACAATCCTGTTGACAATACCAAATAGTTGTATATTTCAGCTTAGAGCATGCTGTACATTGTGCATTCCGGTTGCTAGCCAGACCTTTGTAAACGCTGCATAGTATGGTGATTTGTTAAGGAGAGTGTAATCAATAATCTTGAGAACGAGCTAAATTTGGTTTATAACATTTATAATGCAATGCCACAGCTCATATCACTACTTTCACAAACCTACTCCGATTTGCTTATGAAGTTTCAAACTGATCTGAAAAAACAGTCTCAAGATTAATCATCAGGAATCGCCAAGGTTGCGGCTGGGATCTGTTGGACATACTGGATTTGCAACAAATCTTGAACAATTGTAAAATAAATTTAGAACTGATGACGAGACTATAATGACAGTCAAAAATATGTAACATCATCAGCAGATGTCTTCTGACAGAGGGCTCCAGCGTAAATGTTCATTCGTCTGGATGATTTTGAACCCAAACGCCTAGCACATTTCACGAATTGGGCGTTGAAAATATGTTACTTACTTATATTGACATAACAATAGAACTTAAGATATGGATGAATTGAATTTGTCTCAGTCTACCATACCAGCACTGTTAACACAACCTGCTATAGATGTATTTCAGTATTTCTATCATTCAGTGTTGGTATCCTTTCATGTTTTAACCCTTTAACATTTATATCAGCCAAAAATGGTCTTGAGAAATGTCCATTTACAGACAAAGCGAAGACTATATTTGAAAATTTACCACTGGAATGACTGGCTCGATAACCGATCCAGTCATTCCAGTGGTAAATTTTCAAAAATAGGTCTCTCTTGGTCTGCAACTTGACATTTTCTATGACAAATGGGTTGAGCCAAAAGCTCTAATTATGTTTTATGGTATGGCTTGAATTATATAAGATGAAAAATAGAGTTAATGTTTGATGTGCTTTGAACAACTCGGTCATGATTTAATATTGTACCCATATATCGGTGGCCATCCATTCTCATGCTGTGGATTGGTAAGTATAGCAAGGTTCGTACTGATCATGGAAAGTCATGGAATTTGAACATTTAAATTCCAGACCTAGAAAGTCATGGAAAATCAGTGTTTTTAATGATAGGTCATGGAAAATCAGTGTTTTTAATGATAAGTCATGGAGAATGGTAATCATGTAAAATAAAAAGAAATCTGTTGGCATACACATGTTAAATAATCTCTATGCAATAACAAGTATGGCAACAGCTTATCAAAACAAGGCTGTGGCTTGATTTTTGTAATAGTCAGACATTTTGCAGAATAACTGATCTTATTTTTGGAGCTATATCATAAATTTTATACAAATCTAAATATTAATTCCCAGAGGTCACGGAATTTGTTAATTTTGGTCTTGAAAAGTAATGGAACAGTCATGGAATTTCAAGCACAGAAAGGTGTACCATCCCTGTTATAGATTATGCTCTAATGTGTGTACACAGGTCTCTAACCAGTTTGTGGATCTCATTCAAGAACCTTCACTATCCAAAATACTAATTTGCACGGGTTAAAGCATTATTTAGCTGTGCGGGCAGTGATCTGTAATCTTTAAGGCGCGATGGTTAGCCTTGGATCTAACTACTGAATCTGATTGATTTTTTATTTTACTATTAAAGTCTTTCTAACAACTTCCAGACAAACCATTTTTCTGATTTAAGCAGATTTCTGAACACAGTAATAGTGATGTCTCATTCTTAATTAGAAATGCTTTTCAGAAAAAGAGCAACGTTCTTGTCATTCCATTATCATTTCTCATGGTCTGTCCATACTCAGTAAGTTATCGCCTGGCATGTGGAAGACTGGTGCAATCATACATCTCACTGAGGCATGCGATCGTGACATCTCACTGAGACAACCCTTAAATTATTGTTTGTTTGGCAATTGGGGGAACTCAAATATTCTTGACATGCCATGGACAATGTGTGCAATTTTTAGCTCACCTGGCCAGAATGGCCAAGCGAGGTTATGCCATGGCGACCGTCCATCTGTTATCTGTCATCCGTCCGTCAACTTTTGCTTTAAAACGTCCTAAATCACTTAGCAGATGTTAACCAAATTTGACTGAAAGCATCCTAATTGTTGTAGGCTCTAGAACCTTTATTCAGAGTTTTGATTGGTCAATTGTTTGGATGAAAATCTTAGATTTTATGAAAGATTTACGGGAAATTGTCAAAATGCATCTCATTCCTAGCCGTTTGACAGATTTCAACTAAGTTTGGTTAGAATCACCATATTGTGACAGGCTTCAGGAATTCTATTAAGAATTTTGCTTCCTCATTTTTTGGGGTAGAAATCTTAGATTTCATGAAAGATATACCAGAAATTGTCAACACACATCTCCTTATCCGCTTGGCGGATTTCAACCAAATTTGTTTAGAATTACCATATGGATGCTATAGGATTCTAGAATGCTGGGCTCCAGGACTTCTATTCAGAATTGTGCTTGATAAATTGTTTGGGTGAAAATTCTAGGTTTTATGAAAAATTTACCGGATATTGTCAAAATGCATCTCTTCCTTAAGTAACCCATTGATGGATTTAATCCAAATTGGACTGGAAAGATCCTACTTTAGTAAAATTATGCACCATGTCATGCAAATGGTTCAAAAGCTAATGGTTCCAGTGAGCGTCACATGCCCTTCTTGGGCCTCTTGTTCGTACAGTCTTGCTGTCTCTGAGAGTTGGCTTTGTCTTAGCCATTAACAGTGTGCAGTACTTTAATAATAAGATAATTACACAAATTATCATTCAAAAGAAAATTGAATGGTAACATCTCTCTGATGTAATTGCTACAAGCACTCATTGAATCTGCAAACTAAAGGCTAGTTCATAATTGTCAGGGTGGCAGAATTTACTTGTTACTATAGCCCTGCTGGCAAGGGGCCTGTGCAGCTTTAACATAGACCAGGATTTCAGTTGACAATATAAACAAGTGTGCCACACTATAATTGCCACATACGCAGCTTTGTCCTAAATGTAAAAAAATTGACAGACAGACTAACAAAGTGACTTGCGTAGCACAACTAAAATGCCATTTAACACAATTTCGTCGTCTTCTTAAACAGTCAAAACTTCTTGATCATACATTGTAGGTACACGATTCAGAGGCTGTTTGTTGAGTACCGTTCTCAGGTGAAAGCTCACATCTGAAAATGATTATAACGATTATGCTAACCATTTTGGTCGTCCAGCGTTTCCAATGTCTCAATTACAGGACAACTATAGATCTAAGCTGTTGAATATTTTGAAAATAATTTGACTGTGGGCTGTTGTAACTCCCAGTCAAATTAGTTTCAATATATTCAACAAAATATTCCTTAAAGCAAAAATAATTTGTATTGTATGTTCTATAAGGATGGAAGGGTTAACACTAATGTAGAATATGATTTTAATTAACCCTTTCAAAATGCAGATTAAATACTACAATGTTTTGAAATGTTTTAATTTTGAAATGAATTTGATTGGCTGATGTTGCAGCTTTACCATGCAACCAAAAGATTAAACAAAAATGGAAATAATTATGTGGATTCCAGCTGTGAATAGGGTTAAGTTGGACGCCTGCACTAATATTGTGGAATGTAATGATTATATATGCATTGTATCAAGTGTAAATAATTAATTCTGATACATTAAATAATCGTTAAATATCAAGCATACAATGTATTGTTAGAGTTGTGTTTATTACCGCACCACCACCCCACCCCGTGTTCATTACAGCCACCACCATGTATATGTAGGGGTGGCGTATGGTGGTGGGTGTGATAAACATTTTAAGAATATTTTTCATTTGTCCAAGGTCGCTTAACATGGAAAATAATGCATGCTGCCTGCGCTCAATTTGCCCAGACACTTAGCCATGGGGCCACGTACCCCCCCCCCCCCCCCCCCCCCAGTATGGCTACAGCATTGCGTTATACCCGTAGCACGAAATATGGAAGGAGCAGAAAAGGGGTTCCCATTCCCATTATGGCATAAAGCACTGTTTCAAAGCACCCGTGTGTTATAAATTAATAATCTCGTATTGCGTGCCCGCTCCAGCGGGCACGCTTCTATTTATTGCTTCCTAGAATTGCCTATAGGCGCGGCCATTTCGCGCAGGGGATTGTGGGGATGTGTCTCGCGAGATCTCCATCGATACGAGATCTACTAATTCTCGGCGCGAAGACACGGCTCTATTTTTAGATTGCCGGATATCTCATAATTATGATCTTCATGCGCGTGATTCATGGCGAGTTCTCTTATTTGTTCGGGTCCGACTGTAATAGAGTTTGCGCGGCGATGACCGCTTAATTATTTTAATAAACAGCCCACGGAACTCCAAATAACTACTCTAAATAAGCTTCTTTTGCTGGAGGACTGCTACAAAACATGTTTATCATTCCTTCTGCAGATGAAAGTACTCAAGCACACGCCCACTCGCGGCGTCTCTTATATGTCCACTTTAGCACTCTATCAAACTGACCAGAAATGGCTTCTTGAGGTAATCATGAGAAATGTCATTAGCTACTCGCCGGAGAACTTGTTTTGAAAGTTTACCACTGGAATGACTGGTTGGATAACCGATCCTATAATTCCAGTAATAAATTGCAAAAGAAAAACCATAATGGTCTCTTGGACGGCAATTAGACATAGGACATTTTCTATGATAATGGATTTTTCTGTATATGACGTCATCATTATTTAGGTCAGATGTAGCTGGACCTCATAATCAAAATGTGTAATGAATGACGTATCTAGCTCCACCAGGAACATTGAATAGCCAGTCAAGTATGCGAATTGCACGTCTTTACTATTTAATCAACATGCTGTTGAATATTTTGAAACTAATTTGACTAGACGCTGTTCGAATTGTATGTCTTTGCTATTTATTCAATGATCATTTTCTATGATAATGGCTGGGTTCGATCTGTAACTGAAGGATATGACATCATAATCAATTACTTCATATACAGGCTGACGTCACAATTCAAAATGTGTAAATGAATGGCGTATCGAGCTCAGTCATGAACATTGAATAGTTCGGCAAGTGTACGAATTGTATGTCTTTACTGTTTAATCAACATCGTGATGAATATTTTGAAACTAATTTGACCTGGCGTTGTTGCGGCCATAGGCAGCAACCCTTTAAATTTCAAAATAGTCATCAGCTTACCTGTATAGTTACCTTGAAATTGGAAGTCTGGGAATTCATTATTCAGCGTACATATATACATCGATTCCAACACGCAAAACGGGGTGGCGCTAAGCTAGAAATAGGCGTGGCATACCTAGAAATGGATCTCTCTATTGAAATTGTCATGAGAAAATTGGCTAATACCACTTGGTAATGCGTGGCCCACACAATATGGACCACTTGTATTAAGAGACCACCCATATCTATAGGTCACATATCTTAAAGAGGCCAATCATAGATTGTTGCCCTGAATACAATGTACTCGTCCTCTGACGAGGGGGGATAATTAATACCACTTGCTAATTGGCATTTTCATGTTTTCTATCCATCATATTACGTCATATGATGTCATAATAAACGACGTGACGTATAGGATGACATCATAATCATGACGTCATGACTGACTCAATTTAGTCCGTTTTAAATGCTTAATAGTCCGACACGTTGTGCGAATTGTATGTCTTTGCTATTTACAAAACATGCTGGTGAATATTTTGAAACTAATTTGACTGGGCGATGTTACTGCCACACCCAGCAACAGCACCCAGACAAATTGGTTTCAAAATAGTCAACACCTTACCTGTATAGTTTTCTGGAAATTGATAGTCAAGAAGCTCAGAGACCCATCGATATCAACACGAGCGCGGTATTAATGTATTAATATACCATCCGGATTCAATGACAGATTGACTAACGTTAGGCCTATGGGAGTCATTTCAAGCAACCGCCACCAAGATGTGACTTACTTGGGTTGGGCACAGTTGTGTTTTTCTAACAAAATCCTTTAGAATGTTTAACACCGAAATTTCAATATCTCAGATAAAGACAACTATACGTATATCTTTTTAATACTTTGGCTTCTTCGAAACTACACCTCTAATGTAATGATCAGTCATCTTCTTACGTTATCACAACGACTAGACTGTTACACAGACTCAACCTCGGATACCAGACAGACCAGGACCCAGTCTATCGCCGTAGCAGACTGTAGAAGCAACACTGTGGATCGTGAAATCGCTACGCCAATGGCTACTCAATAGGCCCCTACATAAGAGATACATTTCTCGATCTCGTATCGAAAGAGAACTCGCGGGATACGAATGAATAATGGATGTGTGATTATCAGTAGTATCCTTTTGTCTTTACTCCATCCGTGGGAATAAATCCATGAAGCGCCAATGCAATTATGTAGCAGTATTGATAGACTACCAATGTTCCAAATTTCCAGTCAAAACTGCTGTCAATAATAGTGTAGCAGATTGTTGAATACAGAAATCAACCGAAAGTGTAGGCCTATGCATGTGCTAAGTTAAAGGGATATTCCACTGCGGGATTTTATGCATCTGACGTAAAGTACTAATTTTCCGCATTAATTTGAGACCAAGAGCACAATTTTATGCCAACAAATAAAAAAGATATCCTCAATTTAAATTGCTAAAGTAACCAGTAGATAGAGGCGCCATTTTGGACAAGCAGCTGACGTCACCGACACACCTACTCTGTTTGCCCGATCGAGGATAGCCGTAATCAGGGGAGGTAAATCTTGCATCTCGTGGATAATTAGCGTACTGGCTAAACAGCTGACACTTTGCCACAGTGTTTGGAGGAAATTAAAGTGCAATTAGTGTCCCGATGATCGCGCCAGTCATTGTAGTGCTAAATTGTCAAAAATTGTTTTCTTATGGGCAATTTCTATTTTTTTTTAAAAAACATTGAAGGGTTATGCCAGGAGCGTGTTTGCAATCAACCAGCTACAACAAATTCTTGAAAAATATGTTAGTTGAATAAATGTTGAATGTAATTTCTCTGAAAGCTGTTGCTATTGCAACTTCTGCTTCCAGTCAAATTCCAGTTTCAAAATATTCAACAGGGAGTAAATATGGGTCAACATTTAAAAATTTGGGATCAATTAGTTAACTCTTTCAAGGACAGAAAAGCAGAAAGCTTAAAATTTACCCTGCATAGGCCTATTGTGTGAAACTAATTAGTTTGGAAGATACTGCAACATAATTCCAGGAAAATTTAATTCAGAATATTCAACACTCTGCATAGTTATTTTAAAATTGGGAGTAAACGTTGTAAATGATTAATAACGCTGGATTTCAATAGTGTGAAAGCACTAAACTACTAATTATGTCTAGCGTACACTTGTCATTATTTACTAGCTTTCACCTCCTATAGTCTACGAAGTAAGCCGCTAAGCGGTTGCCTATAATTGACCGACCGGGCAATCAACGACATCGTTTCATTTTGGTTTGCAAATCCCGTTTTACAATTGATGCAAGCAAATACGACGTTAATTGTCTAGTTTGATTCTGTTATATTAAAATTAAGTACCGCGCCTTTTTTTTTAAAATGCATGACACATTATTTTAAAATTATACAGACTATATGTTCTAAACTTGTGTCTTCCAAATTTAAATGTGGAAGATATCCATCCAGTGCCGATGTTATGAAGCCATCTTTCAGTTAGCCCCTTTTCATGCGGATGCTTCTGTGGATCCGGTATCTGAAAATGTGAATTGCCGTACCCTTTCCATGCTCGTTTCTATTACTGCAAGCCCATGCTTGACATGCGGACATGATGCGATTTAACCATTTCACGCCAGCACTGGCCTCTGCAATCGTCAAGTTGAGGACGCAGATCAAAAGAAGGCTATTTTGAGAATTTACAACTAAAACGACTGTCTCAGTAACAGAACCAGCCATTCCAGTGGTGAGTTTTCAAAAATAGTCTTCGCTTGGCCTGCAAATGGCCATTCAATAAGGAAATATTCTGATTTTCCTGACGGAATTTGGTCATTAAATGGTTAATTAATATTCGGCCTTCATAACGCGAAGTAAACAGGTAAATCTAAAAGCGCTGGCGATATTTTGCTGGTGTGTCGTTGACGTCATAATCTCGCTCTCGTTGCGAGAAATTGGATGCGCCCAGGAGTCACGTTTTCGAGCGTTTTGGGCATATTCATTTTATTATTTCTCGGCAATGGAACAGTGTATTTTATATTTTTTTGCGGCAACTATTTCTGATTATAGTATATTTTTAGTTGACTTATTCCCGATTTTCACTGGAATTTCCCTTTAAGAACGTCTACAGTGCCCTATTGTCTGTAGTATGTTTAGCCCCATAATTTCACCTACATAGACTTGAGCCTTAATATACTAGGTATATTCCGAATCTAACAAATTCTAGATGAAATAATGTTATTAGGCAAAAATTGGCTTAAATGTTGGTGTTTTCGTGCTTTTCGGTGCCCTACTTTCTGTATGTAATATGGTCGGCTCCAGAAATTCGCTCACATAGACTTAGAGGGATTTGAATACGATAGTTATATTGGGAATTAAAACAAAATCGACCGTGAAGTAATTTCGTAGTATAAGATTTCATCGCGTAAATTCGTTTCAATTTTGGCAGATCTGCGGGTTTACAATGCCCTACTTTTACCTGTCTGCAATAGGTTTGGCCACATAATTTCACAGATATGGTTAGATAGCGATATGAACACGCTAATGAATCTTGAGTTTTCTACCACGTAGTAATTTCGTAATATTCACTAGCCACGGACAGTTGTCAAATGCCAACAATTTACTATATTTGGTATCGGAATCTCAGTTCTCGGGTTGCAATCATTTTTTTACTTATAGCTGTATATAACTGAATATGTACTACTGCTTTTGCACGATTTGCACGAAGTAATTTGGTAATATGTGGTTACATATTCGCCATATGGCCCCATTATAATATGGTTGGTTCACATTCACCACATTCAGATAGTTGTCGATATGTCCTGACATATCGCTCATAATGGGTTCGGCCCAGAATATCACCAATATGTTTAGATAGGTATAGGCATAAGCTTACGACGTAGTGAGATTAAAAAATTTCATAACGTAAATAAACTCAAACTTAGATAATTCATGGTTTTCATTGCAATACGTTCACCCCCAGAATTTCAGCCACAAATACTTATAGGAAATATGCTAGTTGTATTCCGAATTTGAAAAAATTCTACAGGAACGTAATTTCATAGTACACAATTCCGTACCGAAAATTGGCGCAAATTCTGTCAGATCAACGATTTTCTGTACCACACTGTTTGTAATAGGTTCGACCCAAGAAGTTCACCCATATGGTTAGATACGTATATGAATACGCTAATAAAGTATCAAAGGTTTAACAAATCTTTACTGTACAGTAATTTCGTCATATGCAATTTAGTAGTGGCACACCATTGTCAAATTCCAATAATGTACTATATTCGGTACCAGAATATCTCTACATGCCTTGTAGCCAGTTTTCGACCATAAGGCCATGTAGAACTCACTATGTTCTCGTGCTGTGCGAAATATTGTAATAAGTCTACCACCAAATATTTATTATAGTAATGTGAAAATATTTCTATATATCCCATGTTATTAGCCGCATGTACTGGTAGAACCTGACTTATCAGGCTAATACCCTAACATTTGCACATATGGTCAACAAGATCGTCATCATTAGAACGGTTGAGGCTGATTTTGGCCTTTTTGTCGAGCAAAAATATTTGATTTAATGGTTTGTCACTGTTTCCACTAAAGATATCGTTTAATAGATATGATAGCTAAATGAAACAGATCACGATTGTGGCTGTTTCCCACTGGGTCTTGTCAGAATGTTTTCTACTATATATCATTTTCATTGGAGAAAACTAGGTTCACGGTATTGGTTCTATCCTGGCCACTTAACTTTGTTGAAAAGGTTATCTGTTGGTACAGATCGGGGTCCTGTATTGCATCAAAAACATACCTGCTTTGCGCATTTCACTAGCATTGCAGTGTATATTTCACCAATATATTTCTGGGTAATAAGCTCTTCACGTCTGTTTAGGAAGGTATCAAGATTTAGGTTTAAAAATATTCTTTACAGTTTTTCTTTAATATGTTTGAATGGGTGTCAGGGTCTGTACTGCTTCTTGCGCTGATTTTCTACTGACTGGGTTGCCAGTTCTGTTGATTTCTTTATCTTCACAAGTTGTTGATACCTAATGACCCAAATTTGATCTGTTACGCTCTGTTGATGCAGTAGTGCAATTTTCTCATCACTGGCTGCTCTTAATTTTGTGTTCCTCTCTCTGTTTTAAAGGAGTTTGGCCGGAGAAAAAGGATGGATGGAAAAATTGTTGGACTGACCAAAAATATAAGCTATAAGCTAATACTGCCCATATCTTTTTGCAAGAAATATTCCTTCTTTTGTGTTTATTTTCCGCGTATATTTTTGTCATAAGTGGCTTGTATGCCTTTATATAACTTCATTTTTTTCATGAAACAGTTGAGTTTATTCTCAGAATTATAATAAGCTTCGGGCACGCTATTTACCATTGATGCCTTGCATCAATGTGTGTACTTGTGTTTCCTATTTAATGAGTTATTCTCCATTCGCGTGTATGCGCTATGTCCAACAATTAGGGACAGGAACCGCCTAAAATACATCTTATAGTGTCTATGCGTACATGTTTTGCTGTGGATGAGTGCGGCCATTTTGAAAAAAAACCCAGTTCCGTAATTGCGATGACGCAACAAAATGGCCTGTCATTATCTTAGAGGAATACAGATACAGAATCTTTATTGGCACGAAATCCATGTAAATATAGATGTAGCCATATATATGAAATACAAATAAAGAGTAATGACGTGGAACAGTAAATAGAAAGACCTATACATAACTGTCAGGACTCGCACCCCTAGACACAAATTGTGTCCCCAGACATAATTAAGTGAAACAAATCCCAACATATGCTGACTCAATCAGAGATCAATATAATTCGTCAAGTCTGAGAAGTCGAATTAGGGCAACAGGTCCTCAATTCACTCCACAACCGAGAAGAACCACACTAATCTATATAGAATGAAATCAGCACATGCCAAGACCCGTCCCACCACATCAAGGCACAAAACCTAAGACTCCAAAGAGCACAACCCCCAACAATTTCCCTCTCAAGCATGCTGGTGTGGACATTCCCCTACAATACTTCCCCTTAATTTTACCTTTTGGATTCAGACCATGATCTCTTTTAATTACCCAATCGGTGACAAATTTTAGAACAGGTTTGCATACCTCAGTTTCGCCATTATTGCACGACATTATAAATACAAATTGTTCATATTTGTTCAGTGAGTTGAAGTTAAAGAAGTCACTAAGGTAAAGAAAAGGTGATGCTCTTTCAGCTTGATAGAAAGGGCAATGTAGAATAAAGTGGTTCGCATCCTCAACAGCTTTATCAACACAGCGTGAACATGTCCTTTCCTTCTAAAGGGGTTCTGGGGGGGGGGGGGGGCGTGTGTCTACCCAGCTCATCCATGAGACTATGCGCGCTGACTCCGAGCTTCGAAAGATTTCCCCGCATACAATGATCGCTGGCAGAAGTTTGTGTTATTAAATCGTTTTCACGGCCAAAATGACTCTTAAAGGTCCTGTACGTTCTAAGTTTAGAACACTGTTGGAAAGTAACAGCGGGTTGTGAAACGTCCATGTTTATATGCGCCAGCCAATTCGATCTATATCTAGATTCTATAGCATCAAGTAGTAATTTGGCGGATTTCTTGTGAATTCCATTTTTGTTTATCCAAGTTTCCGCAAGGTTAAAGCTAGACCAAAGTTTTTGTATATGAGATGCCCAATTTCCTTGATCTATTATAGAACATGAGTGCATGTGGGCATAATGGACAATTGTTTCAGAGTCAATGAGGTGTATTCTCGGCATAGCACGAAGCTACGGCTCTATGTTTAGATTGGCAATCACGTTGCTTCCTGGCTATAGGAGGTTTTACGGAATTCCCTTATGACGTCATTTTCACGCGTACGCAGATAACTGGCCGTCAAGCGTACGGCCAGCTGATCACTGTCTTATTAGTAAACAGCATTACCCTGCCGTGTTTAATGCAACTCAAAGCCATGAAGATTGCAATTTTACGTCAGCTCTACCGGTAAAGTTGGCCGAATTGACAATTCTAACATCAAATACTATTTTACGCACGCATTTTTAGAAATATATTATTGATTCTATGCACATTAGAAGGCAAAATACTACCACAATGATATGTCAGAAACGTCCCCACACCATCAGTGCATGTGGATGTTGGTAGGCTATATAGTACCAATACAAGCGGCTGCCCGATAGATGTTTACGAATGCGGCCAAAATATATATATATATATATATATATATATATATATATATATATATATATATATATATATATATGCCCTACTGCCATAATGATTATCCGTGTGTGCATACGGGGAGAGAGAGAGAGAGAGAGAGAGAGAGAGAGAAAGTGTGTGGGGGGGGGGGGGGGGGGGTAGGCGTGTACGTGGGTGTCTGTCTGAGGTAACCCCACATATTTAGGTTGGCTTTGCACCCTCTCCCCACCCAACCCCGCCCTTAGATTTGTGGTTGGTGGGGGTGGAAGGTGGTGGTGATGGGCACCCACAATTCCCACCCGCGTCCCAGTAAATAAAGAATGATTAATTTCAATTTGATTATGAATTAATTAATCAATATGCAGGAAATTACTTCTCAGAGCATTTCATTTTCCAATTATTATAGGGGAAGGGGCATGACACCCCTCCATACCCCCCCCCACCATTGGGAACCCCACCCAGACCATATAACTGATAGGTTGGGTACACCCCATACTAGAATCTTAAATCCACCATGCCACGTTGGTGAATTTATTATTAAACTCTCCAGACTTATGAGTGTTATTTTCACAAATTGTGTGTTTTGTGGGGTTAGTGACAGAAACAGAGGGTGGGGGTAGGGAGCATTAGACCACTAAATGTTTTAGATGTTGTGTGGAGTGGTAGAGGGAGGGTGGTGGTTAATACAATTTCTTTTCCTGGCAGCAACCTTGAGAACGTATAATAGTCAGTAAATAAAATAATACTAAATACAGTCATACTCAGATAGTTGATCAGGACAGTATATTTTAATATTCAACTGGAAAAACATCTGAAATTTACAGAGTGAACATGGTGAGGCCATATGCAGTGGACCAGTGGCTATGGGACCTGGCTCTAGGGCTATCTGTTCAGCATTATCCCTTTAATGGTGAGGATTGGTAAATGATATTTGAATTTTTGCTTAGTGAATGGCCATTTGTAGGTCAAGGGAAGATTTTTTAACTTTACTTTATTTTACTGCCCCAGTAACAAAGCCAGCCATTCATTTTTCAAAAAGTAATCTTCCCTTGGCTTACAAATTGACATCTTCCAAGACATACCACTACACAAGCAATTTTTGGCAAAGATGACAATTTCCCCATTAAAGGTCAAATTTCATTAAGAAAATTTCCCTTTTTTCACACAAAATGTACATTTACACTTTGGAGTTCAAAAGAAGGCAATTTTTAAAATTAACAACTGAAATGGCTGGCTTGATTATGGAGCCAGGCATCTCAAGATCAATACAAATGCTAGTTTTGGACAATTTGGCCTTTATAGGGTCGAAACCTACTCACTTTGTTATATTACATATGTTATACTATGTTAGGAGACAAAACTATGTTGATAAAATTATAAAATGATTGAAAAGAAATTGAGAATTAGTCATTCTTGGGGCAAAGTAATTTCAATTAGCAATTCCAACTCCTAAAAATTTACCAATTTATCCAATGTGATAACTGAATTAGTACAACTTCCAATTACCACCAGGCCTGGTAATTGTTAAATTGAATCTGCTATCTAGAGCCTATACATTTCCCCGTACAGGCAGAGTTACACCCCTGTCTATCGGGAACTTGCTTCCACATATCTAATTTTCAGCAATTCCTGAGTGAATAATGCATGGCTAGATACTCATTCACTCACAAGTCTACTCCACTCATATTTAAAAGACAAATTGGTTTCTATGCTTGGGCAAATGTTCAGCAATGCTTTAATATGGAGTGAGTGATTCAACACTGGCAATGCTACCTAATTTATCTGAACCAATTCATGGCATGGCACTTGCAGATGCACATATCTGATTATCAAATGGCAAACCATTTTGTAGAACTTGCACTGTTTGCATAAGCTGAGATAAACATTGATTGTTCTTTCTATACTATCTATTTTATCAAGCATATCTCATCAGTCACCCATATATTAAATGATGTAATTATTTAAATAATTTGGTTATTAAATGTAGATTGCTAATGCAGAATTTAAAGTGGATGTGAGGCTCTACATAGTTGGTTCTCAGTTATTTTAACTACATACACATAATTTATGCAATAGCAGTTGGTATCATGTCTTGAGGCCCAATAAAATAATAACCCAATCACATGCCTCTAGCAATTGAGGTAGGTAAATGTAGAGAATTATCTTTCATGGCGAAGGTTAGGGTTTCTTTTACTATGTTTTTGCTAAGCATAGCAAAATAAAGATAGGAAAATAATAAAACTATGAAAATTCAATAAATTTTACAATCAGTTCAGTCTCATGTAGAAATATAAATATTGCAATATTTTTGGGAGCAGGTAAATTGTATCCATTGTTGCAGGTACATGTAGGTAATGAATCATAGACATCCATATGCTTTAACCATTAATATATAAAGCTATTCATTAACCATTTATCACGCTGAATTCCCCATGTCTCATTTTCAATGCTACCATCCAGGAAACTATTGAATATTTTTAAATTAATTTGACTGGCAGGTGTTGCTGCCTTAGGCAGCAATGGCTTCCAGTCAAATTAATTTAAGAATATTCAACAGAATAAGTTTTATATCATAAAGAATATACTTTTTCAGGGATTTGTTGGTGAAATGGTTAACTAAATACACAATTAAACATGATCAACATATATTCAAAGTTAGTTAAGCTTATTTACTTTATGCATATAGTAACAGTGACTTCCTCTTACAATCAGTGGGGTTGCCCTTAGCTGGCCTAGCACTTGAAATGCAGGAGAAAACTTCTTTCCATCCCACTTGCCCCAACCCCAGCCCATATGCACCTCCAAATCAGCTCCTGCATCTCAAAATCCGACACACCCAGCTGGTTTTCATATTATATCTCCTGCCAGCCATAGATAATTAAACTGACTTAAAAGAATAACAACACTGCTTAATATTTTCACATGAACTAACATCCTTTTTGCTATCAGAAACGTGATGTCAGCGGATTTTGACAACAAACCAACCAATCAGCTTCCTGACAATGGTGCCCACAGATGAAGGTTTCACACCTTGTGTATATTTATATATATAGTAGGGGGAATATGTGGTAGAGGGATGGATGGACGAAAATTCAACGGCCTGTGCTTTATCACGTCAGTGGCCGCTTGACGGCCAGGCTTCCCCCTTTCTAAAAATAATGACGTCACGAAAAAACCTACACTTATAAACTCACGCGGTGGACACTTTTCGCACAGCTTCACTAACACAGCCATTCGTTGTAACGCAGCGTCCAGCCAATCTTATCTCTCAAAAACTACTCGCCAGCTAAAAGCTGCTGACGTAAGCCAAATATATGCACCCACCCGCCCGTTGTTTTTGTGATTGTAAATTAGGTCACCAGACGAACTCTCGCCTATCGCGTGAAGTAGGCAGAAATCTGATTGGCTACCTCCAGTCCACTAGCGTAATGTTACTTCACATAGCTAGAAATCACAGGTCTATAGTACGATGCCGCCACCCCCCCCCCCCCACACCCAAACCCCAGCATCGTCATCATCAGGCGGGAGATTATTCTAAACGAGGCTGCGCATTCAATTCGCTAAATTACCATTATCATTACCCGATTCCTCAGAATTGGAATCGACTCCAAGTTCTGTACTATTTTTCCGCGTTGTGGATTTGGTGTACGAGTCGGACTGATCACCGGACTTACGTCGGCGTCAATTTAATTGCTGTCTTCATTGTGTAACGAACTGCGCGCAGTCTGTGATTGATGAATGCATTGACTCCAATATCTATTTTTTTATATAGAAGGCTCGTCGTAGATAGATATGGTACTATGCCAAGTTACAAAGTCCAACGTCGATTAAAGCTTGTTTTATAGTCGTGCAGCGTTTACCTAGCAGCACGCTGCACGGCATTTATCTCGACGAGAGCTGACGTCACCCGTAAAGCGAGAAATAACCCGGTTTCGCAGATGACCGATTTTAACCACGTGACTCTTGCGAACTTTCGAAGCGCATTGCATTGTGGGAGCATTTGGGGGCTGTGTGTATTAAAATGACGTCGGCCAGTAACGTCGCTTGTAGTAAAGGCTATATCATCTTTCTCCCCCCCCCCCCCCCCCCCCCTCCTCCTCCCCTTATGAATGAATAGGATTGTAGGGGAGGAGAGATTCCACGGCACGTATTTTAAAGCGAATACAATTATATTGAGATTGAAATATGCACGTACCCTACTCATATATTAGATACAAATAAACTGAAATAAACTGAAAATGAACGCTAAATACGCATTCCGGGAGAGAGACTGACGAACAGTATTAGCCGACGACGATCTTTCAGCGCTGACATTATTACCAGATTTTAAAATATAATTGTTGAGTTTGCTTCACTTCAGGAATGACTGTTTTGATGGGTCATACTATAATCCTGTGATGTGTAGGTGTCTGTTTTGTAAATAATATATATGTAGTGTCCATGAATGGGTGGGTAGGTGGGGTTGGGGGTGTTACATATTCAGGAAGCATACCTAACTTATACCTTGTGTAAAGTAGACAATCAGCTATGGCCCAAGCTACATTTGTTAGTTACACTTAATCAGTATGCATGTTCCTATGCTTAAGTATGTTTCATGAATCCAGGCCGGGGCCATAAGCTGCATGGGTGGGGCAAGGGATATTTTCGGAGAAGGCCAATTCTGTTTAACCCTTTAACCCTCAAATCTTCAAAGAAAATGTCCATTTGCAGACCAAGGGAAGGACTGTTTTTGAAAATTTACCACTGAAATGACTGGCTCGGTTATCTTTTTTATTTTCAAAAATATTCCTTTCCTTGGTCTGCAAATAGACATTTCTCAAGACCACTGCAGAAGTCATTTTTGGCTGATTTGAGCATAAAACCATACATTCACGTGCATTTGTTTATGCCCGCACGATCGACTGCCCCCAAACAGTCCCATAGTGCAATGCGCGCGATAAACGGTAAACAAAGATGGCGGTGTCTGCGTCACGGGTTATGCGGCGTGCAAAATAGCGAAATCGATCTGCTCGTGCGCGAAGTTGCTAGCCAGTGCGCCCGTCAAAATTACATGTCGCGAGCATGTTTGTTCAATCAAACATTTTCCCGTTGTCGCTAGTGCCGCGCGTAGAGAGGCATGAATGATTTTAGAAGTGGAGAAGTATGAAGTGTTGTACAATTCGTCTCTACCACAACACAAGGACAAGGAAGCCATTATCAATGCATGGAAGGAGATTGCGTCTACATTGGGCATCGACTGGCAGTCGTGTAGGACGTTGTGGAAGAAATACAGGGGTGCCTATGTCAGAGCCAAGAAGTCATCCAAAGGGTGCATCGGAGCATCGGGTGGAAAGCAAACAAAATGGAAATTCCTGGACATCATGAGTTTTATATCGAGTCACATAAAACATCGTGCCACTGACAGCAATATTGATGGGTGTGATATTTTCTGTACCCCTAGCATTTGGGGAAAATAATAGACTTTAGCACTCCACTGTATCAAACAAACCACGCTGCATCGCACATTACCATGCCACCAGATGCAATTATAGCACACTGTACCACTTCAACATCCAGCGCTACACTAGAAAACCCCATATTAATATATTAACGTATTTATTATATAAGGTGGGATATCGTTTGATATCGATTATGATCATAAAAAGATAAGAAAAATTAATTTAATTGCTTAATCGTTAAACCTATTCAACACGTTTGTTTAAGATTTCTTTGCATTTAGCGAGTTAAATAATAGACAGACGTGCGGCCGGACGGACAAATGAATGAACGGACGGACGGACAGACATAAACGGACGGGCGACGAATGAACGGACTTTGACTCATGCTGACAGAGAAATGAACAGGCTGACGGACAAGTGAATGCATAGTGCATGTGCACTTTCAATGACAGAGGCTACAATGCTGGTAATATTCATAACATTTATTGCAGTGGTTGTAGTTCTGTTCAGCAGAAAGTTTCTACAAATGAAGGAGACAGAGATGAGCACGAGCCACTATCTGTCGCCTCGGCCGAGCCAAGTGATGAATCACTCAATGATGTGCCATCTATGTCCGAATCTTCTGGTTCAAAGGGAAGCAGTGATTTTGTCAATACATGGATTCGTTAAAGTACAAAATGAAATTAATTAAAAAGAACTCCCGCCCCATACATTGCAGAAAAAGCTGTAAATCTGTCATAGCAACAACGTGCCTTTCAGCGTTCTAATATATGATATATTTATGCTCTGTATTGAAAAACATCTGTACATCAGGTCGTCTTCATAATATTGTGTTTGAGAAAACGTGGGTGTATGTGACTCCGCATATATTTATCCCCACGTTTTTCGAAGAAAAGGTGGGGATTATGTCATGCAGTCCGTGTGTGTCCGTCCGTCCGGCCGTCCGTCCGTGCGTGGTCCAGTCGATTGTAACGCAACTCCTCGTACACCAGTTCAGATAGAAACTTGAAACTTTGAAGATGATTACACCTATGGATAGGGATGTGCATGACACTTGGAATTTTGATATGACGCAGGGGCGGATCGGTGGGTGGTGACTGGGGGGGGGGGGGGGGGGGGCGGGGTTGTCCAAAAATTATAATTTTCCAAAGGTGGTCATGTCGCATATCATTTTGAAGTCCATGATTAGTATACTACATTATAAGCAATTATTTTGCCTTGGGTCAAACTGGCTGTAGCATGGGGATATGCTATGGCGTGCAATTGGAGTCTAGTGTACGTTGCCTTTCCCTGGGGCCAACTCTCTTCGTAAGCCTATTTTTCAAATCAACATTTGCTTATAAATATTCTACATTTATTTTAGGACACCCATCCAGCATTAAGAAACCGGCTTTATGTGCACCTGCCAAGAAACAGAAAATGGATAAAGTAGAAAATGCTTTTTTGCTCAATTTAGAACAAATGCCGTCAAAGTATGAAGATATTACAGACGATGTGGATGCCTTAGGAGAAAGTATCGCGTCATCAGTACGTAAATTAGATAGACGGGCACAAATAATAACAAAGAAGAAAATTTCAATCATTTTGTTTGATGCAGAGATGGCGGCAATAGAAAACTAATAATTCAAGCACCAGTCGTGCAAGAATCTGAATGTAGTAATGCCAATTCACAATAACATTTTTTCTCTATAGTTTACCTGAATAACATGGAACAAGATAGTGATTATTTAAGACATCGGATTAAAGAAATGTGCTAATTAACTTAATATATACGCTTCTTTTAATCAGAAACTCCCTTTGGGGCCGATAAATCTTGTTCCTTATGGCGGGTAGTCGTATGAGCACGTGTCTTGACTGTCTTCAGGACCAGATTTTATCATCCATAATACCGAGCTAGTCATTCCAGTAGTGAATGTCCAAAAATAGCCTTCACATTGGCCCGTAAATTGTCATTTCTCAAGTCCTCTGCATATGCCATGGCCTTAACTGGTCGGTGCCTTAATCTGGCCCTGCCCATCTTAAAGAACTAGTTATCGTTTCCACCAAACGAATGCCCTTTACAGATCTACTGGGCTATGGCAACCCCTGGTGACAATATTATCCTGCCAGGGTATGCGACCTTCCGCAGTCTGGAAGTAATCCCGAAATTTGTCGCGTGATTCCCGTGCAACTCGAGATGATGTGTTCGTCGATAGTCTAGATGTATTGACCATATTACTGTCACCAGCCGTAAGCTGACGGTAATCCCCATTGATAACTGCACCTATAATATATGGTCTTCGTGGTCAACAAATCCTGGTGGAATGTACCTAGCAGTGGGTGTGGTAATAGCATCTGTTTCTTTCAGATAGTTGTGAAGGGCTACAGTTGCTTTAATAATAGAATTCACCTTAGCTGGCTGAACCTAAATTGGCCTTCTGTAGATGCGCCAACGAGCCGAAAGAATACCAAACGCGTCTTCCAGTGTTCTTCGAGCTCGGCTGAGACGATAATTGAACACTGACAAATCTCGATCTAGACCTTGACCTGTGATCAAACGTAAAAGACAGAACGAATTTCTTCTAACAATGATTTCAACAGCAGAAACATATTGCGAAAAAACATTGTGTGCGTGCGTGCGTGCGTGCGTGCGTGCGTGCGTGTACCTGGGTATGGTCTCATCAGGTTGTATTTCAGTGGAAATGCTGCATCACCGACGAACACGTGAGGGCATGATATGGCTGATGAAGGGAGTTCTTTCGGCTCTGGAATATTCAAATCTCCGTCCGTCATCTTCTGTCCGAATTGTGACGCAGCAAATACACCTCCGTCGCTTTCCTTACCGAATGCGCCAATGTCAACCATGATGAATTTATATGTGGCATCCACAATAGCCATTAAAATAACAGAGTGGCAGTGCTTGTAGTTGTAAAAATCGCTTCCGGCATTTGCCGGAGCTCGTATAACAACGTGCTTACCATCAATGGCTCATAGGCAGTTAGGGAAATTCCAAAAGAGCCAAAAGTCTTCACTAATCCTACTCCAAGCATTGACAGATGCTGGGAATTGTACGTAGTCTGGATACAGCACTGTCCGCAAAGCATGACATGTTTCGTGCAATATTTGGTGTACAGTTGCTTTACCAAGGCAACAATTATGCCACAGTGCCACAGACTGCTGTGATTCTCCAGTAGCCAGTACCCTCAATGTCAGCCAGCACTAGTCATTCTGCCGGAGCCACAGGATATCTATGAGTTGACTCTTGTTGAATGAGGGGACCTACCAAACAGAACAGCGCATCAAATCGCTCCTTGCTCATTCTAAAATACTGGTAATGAAATTGTTCATCGACTAAACGCATATCCTGCACCAACACGTGAAATTCCCCTGTTTCATGCCTTAATTCGTTAATTGGCCGAATATACCATCGACGATTACGCCTATTCTTGTATTTCTTATATAATTTATATAACGCATACATATCCACTAACGGTTCCGTGATGTAATGAATAGACTACGCAAGAAAAAGTATAAACCGATATGCCGCTCGCTTTTCTTGCAGTATATGCGCGCGTCAAACAAAACACGCCGGGAAAGTCCTGAAAAGTCAGAACGACCTAGCGTAAAAGACCATGCAAAATCCGGCGTGTCAACGCCGTCAGAGAGTATAAACTAACCTTTAATGGCTGGTGTATGCTGCGCGTGGCTTGCGACATGTCTCGCAGCAGATTTCTCGACGCTACCTGACGTCATGCGTAGAGAATGAAATGCCGCGCGCAAAAATACCAAACGCGAGATGTTCGTGCATGATTTTGCAATAAACACGCGCGTCATTTCTACGTGCCGCGAGCATGTTGGTTCAATCCAACATTTTCACGTTGTCGCTAGTGCAGTATAGATATTGCGTTGCCAGAATGGACGAGCAGAAGTTGATACTAGAAGTAGAAAAATATGAATCCCTGTACAATTCATCTCTATCGCAGCACAGCGATAAAGAATGCATAAACAACGCATGGAAGGAGATTGCCACCACATTGGAAGGCGACTGGCAAGCCTGCAGGACATTGTGGAAAAAGTTGAGGGACGCATACGGCAGGGCCAAGAAATCCAACAAAGGATGCAGTGGTGCGCCCGGGGGAAAGAAAGCGAAATGGAAGTACCATGACATCATGAGCTTCCTGTCAGTTTACATCAAACATCGTGCAACAGAAAGCAATATCGATGGGTATGAAAGGTTGCATATATAACCGCACGCATGCACGCACGCACGCACGCGCACACACATACAACAGGAAATACAGCACACATCTGTATCATACGACACGCACTGTAACACCATTATTTCTCACACATCACTACACTGCATCACAATACATCTCTCCGTAACATACATAAGAAAACAATACATTCTTAAATAGACGCATGTTCTTTTAATTTTGTTGTGATTAAATATTGCTTATAACCCATATCTACATTAACTACACGTGCAAACAAGATGGCTTCACATAAAAATAACATATACCGAAATAGCCCTGCTTAGAATATATGTTATTTATATGCATTGCAGTGGTTGTAACATTGCTGATGTGAAAGATAATTCGGTTGAGGAGCCTGAGTCTGAACCTGCAGAGCTGAACACTAGTGGAGCCAATAGTGCTGGACCAGTTGATGCTGAGGTATCGAGGCCATCGTGTTCAAATTCACAGGTGTGTGTCCAGTACCGCCAAGCATGTCTTTGTCTTTAGTGGTAACCAAAGACAGAATTGTATACTAAACACCTATAAAAATCAAAGCCCCCCCCCCCCCACCCCCACCCCTCCTAAAATATCTACCAATATTTAATAAGATATGAATGTGATTACCATAAAAAAAATTCTGGTTCGATCTGTCTCAAATTTTCTGACAACAAAGGTTCTTTGTTCACTCGTGATGTCCAGACATGCATCGTGATACGATAAAAACAGCCGGATCCGGATTGGATCAAAATTCGGAAACTAGCGTTCTAACTTCGCCCAATTTCAAAACAATAATAAGGGGATTGATACATATGGTTAGCACCAATCTGTGATGAAGCCGGAATAAAAATTTAAAAAAAAAAAATCCAGAAAACATCTGCAAATTGGCCGAAATCAGACCACTAGTTTTCAAAATATTAACTTTTTGATCCAGAATTGGATCCGATCCAGGCTGCTTTTCCTCGGATCGTGATGAATGTCTGTAGATTACGAGTGTGTCCGAGAACCTTTGTTGCCTCAAAATTTGAGCCAGATCGGACCAGTAGTTTCATCGCAATCCATCACATTCGTATCTTATAAAACATTGGTACATATTTTAGGGGGGATGTTCTTTTTTAGGTGTTTATAAAGGAAATGGTGGCCTCAAGATGACGGTTCCTTAAGGCGTGTGCTCTTGCAACGACCCATCTTAAAGAACCATCATGTTGATGCCGGAAAATTGGTGTTCGCTATAGACAAGTTTGACTGTCATACATTTAGCAAACGTTTAACAAACCCTCTTAGTAGGCCTTAATATCATTCTGAAAGTGATATTGTTTGAAGTGGTGCTTCGTCATAGAGAAATTAATTGGAGAACGTACTGCAATTCCGTATGTCTTTTGTCCACCTGTTTAAATGGTTTTTTCACATTTCAGTGTTTTACATGTTTGTTTGTTTGTTTGTTTGTTTGTTTGTTTGTTTGTGTTGTTGTTTCTTTGTTTGTATGTTTGTTTGTTTGTTTGTTTGTTTGTTTGTGTTGTTGTTTGTTTGTTTGTTTGTTTGTCCACAATCACTACTTCTTGGAAACTACAGTTCAGATTTGTTTCAAATTTTAACACATTGATTTAACACATTAACTAGTATTGTCACAAAGACAAGCTAGACAAAGGTTCCAGACAATTCTCGTCCTCTTGTTAGTCGCTGATCTTGATGTTTGACCACTTTAACCGCTGATCTCTTGACGTTCTGCCCTTTGACAAAATGTGGGATGTATGTTGCCCTTGAGGCCACGAATATGTGGGCCGATTGTGGGTTCAAGAAGTCAGTGGTCAAGGCCGCGATAACCGATAATGCATGTTACGCGACAAATCGTGATTTACTGGAATGACCGTGACCAAACCTCTGCTTAAATGTCAAGTGGCAAGAGGTACAACGATCAGGAGGTCAAACTGTTAAAAGTCCTTATCATCGCTGAGTCGGATGGCGAGACTCCAAATTCTGTAGATTAATTGATGAATATCTCTTTATTTTAAAAGTGGTTAAAGAGCGAGTGGAGAATATTTCGTTGTCAGTACATTACATTGAATAAAACGGATGATGAACTTGACGAGAATATTGCACTGTGTTATTCCGTGTATGGGATTTTCTGACACAAACATATGTAATAACTACGTTAAAATGTTGTCTCTTTCAGAACATTAATCCAGTCTCCAGTCAGGCAAAGGAGAAATCCGTGGTAGTTGATACTACTGGTAGAAACAATGAAAGAAGTGCCATCACGAAAGCTTCTGGAAATAAAGGGGACAAAGTTGAGGACGCGTTCCTAGAAAACCTAAAACAGCTTCAGGAGAAACAAGATGTCCAGGATGATCTAGCCAATTTTGGCAAGAGCATCGCGTCGGCATTGCGCAAACTCAGTACACGGACTAAATTACTAAACATTACTAAACAGAAAATCAATGATATCTTATTTGAGGCTGAAATGTCTGAAATAGAAGAACACGTACAATCAGAAATCAACTCAGATAAAAATTATAATATGTCAAGTCAAAATGAATTCAAATGTAGCTCAATATTTTGATCTCTAAACCATCAATGTCTGCTTAAGTTTAAAGTACTGAAATAGTTTACTTTTTGCAGTTTCTATGTATGTAATGAAATGAAATGAAATATGTCTTAGCATGTGCTCATTTTAGTTAAAGAGATGACATACCTAATTTTGAAAATTACATATTACAAGTTGCAAAATGTCATTTTCAACAATAAAAATCATATTAGCCTTATTGGGATGAATATATCAGATGCTAACAGACATTCCATTTCAATTCATAGGAGTCTATGATTTATAATTTCGAAACATGAAGTGTTTCAATAATTTCATTTTAAGCATAATTTGACGAAACAGTGAATCGTTGAAACATGTCTCCAATAATAAATACAAGTATGATCCCAAGTTTCTCTTTATTACTAAAAGTAATGTTGAACGCAATAATCATCCACGTTTCCTACCTCATTGATTTACTTGGATGAGGAAACCTTTATTGACAATATTTTCTTGCCACCTTCAACACTCTGGAAGTAATCTTTAAAATTGTCACGAATTTTACGTGCATTTCGAGATGATGTGTTTGTCAATATTCGCGATGTGTTGATCATGTTGCTATCGCCGGTAATAATCTGTCGATAATCACCATTGATCACTGCACCTCTATGATCTTCATGGTCTACAAAGCCGGGGGGGGGGGGGTGTAGCGAGAGGTGGGTCTCGTTTAGATAGTTATGAAGTGCAACAGTGGCTTTAATGATAAAGTCAACTTTGGCGGGATGAACCTCAATCGGACTCCTGTAAATGCGCCACCGAGCTGCCATGATGCCAAATGTGTTCTCCACTATCCTTCGTGCCCGACTGAGTCGGTAATTGAATACTGCCAAATCATGATCTAGGTTTTGACCTGTGAACATAAGTAGAAATGAGAAAACCCCAAAAAGGTTTTGTCAGGGTTACACAGGGGTGTCAAGCCATTGCTGTTCTGCGTTTAGGGCGGCAGAGACCCCTTATTAACCATTTACTGAGCAAAATCGTCTAAGGAATATATGTTTTCTTTAATAATTTCAGTTTGCAGACCAAGGGGAGAATATTTAGAATATTCACATTATGGAGCCAGGGATGGGAAGGGGCGAGGGAGAGAGAGAGAGAATACGCTCTCCCTGACAGGTCTGTCTGTGTCACAGTTTGCTTGCTTTGTCAACATAAATATAGCCAGCAAATGTGTGCACAGGCGTGTGAATGTGTGTGCGCGCACGCACACATGCTTGTGTTCATGCATGCGTGCGTTCATGCGTCTGCTGCGGGAGAGACTCGTGTATAGGATGGATCTGATATTTCATTGATTATATCTGGATATGGCCTCATCAAATTTGGTTTTAAAGGGAAAGCTGCGTTGCCAACGAAGACGTGTGGACACGTTTTGTCTGAAGATGGCAGTTGCCTTGGCTCTGGTATCTTCAGATTTCCTTCCGCCATCATCTTCCCGAATTGAGATGCGGAAAACACACCGCCACCGCTTTCCTTCCCAAATGCTCCAAAATCAACCATAATAAACTTGTACTTTGCATCAACTACTGCCATTAGAACAACAGACTGACAATGTTTGTAGTTATAATAATCACTACCGACATTAGCAGGAGCTTTGCTTACAACGTGCTTTCCGGCAATAGAGCCTAAACAATTTGGGACATCCCACAAGATACAGAAGTCTTCCCAGATATCCCTCCAAATATTGGCAGATGATGGAAATTGTACATATTTCGTATGCAATGCTGTCCCCAAGGCTTGGCATGTTTCATGAAAAATTTGGTTAACAGTAGCTTTTCCAAGACGGTAGCTCTGTGCCACAGACTGTTGTGAGTCTCCCGTAGCCAGGATCCTCAATGTCAAGGCTAGTCTTTCAAATGGTGAAACAGGATATCGATGGTTTGACTCGTGTTGAATGAGTAGACTTACTACTAGACTTAAGAGTGCATCGAATCGCTCCGTGCTCATTCTAAAGTACTTAAAATGAGTTTCTTCGTCCAATAAACGCGTATCCTGCACCAAAACATGGAATTCTCCTCTTTCTTATCTGGATTCATTAATCGGTCGAATATACCAGCGACGATCACGTTTCTTATATTTCTTATATAATTTATACAAAATATACAGATCTGTTAGAGCTTCCATGACGGTGAGCTATACAGCATAGGCCCGTATTACGTACGCACTGTAAAAGTATAAACCCTCATGACGCACATATTTTGCAGTTGCACGTGCGTGTCAAACAAAATACTCCGTCAAACAGCGTGACAAGTATAAACTCTCTACCAACAAATCACATGCAACATGCTGCGCGACAACGCCGTCAAAAACTATAAACCAGCCTTAGAGTTATTTTTAGCACGCTAACGTGCCTAATAATTATGCATAGTTAGCTCGTTGTAAACTTTGGACATTTTAGCTAATTTATATGAAGATGACCGTTGTGGTGCAACCCACCTGCCTTAAGTAACCATTTTGAAATTGGTCTATTTAGGTAACTAGCATACATACCTTTTAAATGATACCAAACGCGGTATGTGTCGAGGTATGAAATGTGGTTGTTAAACCACCAAATCAGATCATTTGACAGTTTGAAAATATGTTAATATTGCAAAATCTGGAAATTCTCATTTTAGACTTGTGAGAATTCGGCTGTGACGTAGTTAGAAACCAGCACTAGACTCAGTGATATTTCTTGTAGGAGCCATAAAAATGAATTCCGTTCAACGTACCATGTAGAAAATGTTTGACGGCTTCATGTTGTAGGTAATACAATATAGTATGCTGGACTATATGTTATATGACTGCCTGAGTGGTTAATTTGAAGAAAATCCTACTTTCTTACTATGACTTATATTTTCACCCGAGAAAAAATACGTTTCGAATAATTATGGCAAACACCAGAAAAACTGTATATAAAATCACTTTATAATAAAAGACACTTTGATAAAACTCACTGAATAAGTATTTGAAGGCATTTGTAGAACATTAATTAGAATCACTGGCAGATAAATCAGTTAAATCATCAACGAATAAGTCCTCGTCACTCGACTCATCCATGTTTATACACGCTTCAGTATTTCCTTCACATGCAAGTGTGCATTTTGATCCTGATTTAACGCATCTACATGCTTGAGTTGTACACTGATTCACGACATCTACATATAGTTAGTTCTGTAATTTCTGTCGATGCCGCCTTCTGTGTCATCAGTTCTGGATCCAAACAACTTTCTGATTTTTTCCAGCCATTACCATATGGTCAATCAAGATTTGATTTTGCTACCAGTGATCTTTTCCAGACAGTGTATTGATAGTTTGATCTCTTAATATGCTGCATAAGACTGTCTTTGCATAGGGCAAACTTGGGGTTTGGATTGGCTTCTTGCAAAAACGTTTTATACTGTAGCATATTTATGTCTTTTATGTTAGTATTTGGAGCATAAAGGGAACACACAACTGTTTCACATGCATCTTCAATCCATCAGTCAAATTTAGTGAAGCACCGAGTTCTAATGAAGGCAAGTATTTATCAGTGTTGTTTCTAATTAACTGTAATGCTTTCTTTTTTAACTTTCCTTTAAAACAACGTGTGCTGACACACCCTGTAAGAATGTGTACTGAAAAAGCAAAGCACTAATGTTTCTCCCTAATATCCCGGGGATTGTATGTATGGGAATAAAACAGACGTTTTTCTTTGTTCCAGTTTTGAACTACACCTCGAAGCTAATTTCATGGTTAAAATATATCGCCAGTACGAGCACGCCATTATCACGACCATATGATTGCCATTGTAGTGCTGAATCATGTTTTGGAATCAGGAATATGTAATATGAGCCGGGTATCTGCCCCGTCTTGTGATGAATATAATTCATCCAATTCTTCAAATCCATTGCATGTGATCATATCAACTCGTTCATGGTTCTTACAGGCAGTCCTCATGAATATTTCGAGGCTATTAACAAGCTCTCCAGTAGTGCTCACACCAGCTCTTGGTGACATTTTCTGAACACACGCTATAAGATTTATGAACACTCATGTTTCATTCTTTTTGTCTATTATTTTGTTCATGAAGTCTTCTGGATACAGTGAAGATATTGCTTCAATCTCTAAATCTCGCATAACATGTGGAATAGTAGAAAGTTAATATTTGAATAAATTAGATTCACAGTCCACTCACTAGAGATTACTACTAGACTTCCAGACAGGTCACGATCTGGTTCTAAAGAACTAATTTTTTCTTTCCCTTTAGTATTCTTACTAGGAATACTAGCGAAAGTTTGATAGGTGCACTTAATGTTTTGACCCGGAATTCTTCAACGAATTCAATCATTAAATCTTTACCAATTTCCTTACCTTATAGTAGGTTTTGCGCAATATCAGTTGGACTGCTTATTTCTGTGGAAATGTTTGTTAACTGTCCTGGTTCTGCCATTTCAGCATTAATGTCTAGAACAAATGGATTACCAAATCGATCCATAATTACAGCTAGTACCTTCTGAATGTCAATATCATCTTTTATGATCGCTGTACCTTTCATATCAGAATGTACAATTTATTATTCATATCTCACATCATTTTGAGGTTTCTAAGGATAGAGCTTCATTCACGTACTGTTAAATACCATTTCCTAGTTGGCCCTCTTTGCCTATTAAATCTGATAACACCTGCTTTTTGGATTTTGTGTCTCTAACTACAGATTGCTCTAGGCTAAAATCAAACCATACACTGTTGAACGGCGTTAACGTTGATCTTGTAACAACCTGTTTTCCTGCTTGAAATTTGGTGTGCACATTTGGAGCTGTTTCTTGGAGAAGCATCATCTCAATGATGTACACGGGTCTCCAATTGACATAGTTTTGCTGGTTATATGCAAAGGCATAGCACACAATTTACCCTAAACACTTTATGTGAGTTGTCCAGTCCGCTCCTCTTTCAGCTGTAATGTAGTAAAATCCAAGACCAACATCTTGCATATATTGTTCCCAAAAAGCATAAGTAGGTTTGGATTTATGTTCTTTTTCAAAAAATTCTTCATTTTATGGACTGTATGTACTCTTGTAACCTGTTTCGGAGTGTTTGAATGCTCTCCACCACACGTACACGATCTATGGGATCGAATTCCTTTGACAACAGCAGAGATTTCATGTCTGTGTGTACTCTCAAACAATCTTCTTCGAGTGTAGAAACTTCTTTCTCAGATATCATGTGGTTCTGCACAAGCCACGAAAGGAAACCAATGAACTGAAGTATGAACATCATCTCAAACATAACTTTATGTGAAAGAGTACACTGCTTGTAGTTTCCACCAAGCATCGCCGACATTGCATTTGGGCCAAACACATCCACGTCTCCTGAGAGGTCTTCAATCCCAGATGAACTATACAGCTTGCCAAGGATTTTATGAAACAGCTCCATAGTGTGGAAACCACCTAATCGAATGCCATGGTGCCGAAGCTCATCACAATTTCGTAAACATATTTCCTGGGCACAATATATAGTTGCAAATGTTGTAACAGGAACGTGTTCTCCTGTTGCCCACATCTGACGTTCGATTATATTTAGACCTGTATAGATAGCGTTCCATTCAGTAGGTATACCTGGTACAATTGGACTACACCCTATCAGCGTTTTGCTTGAATTTTCACCAAACTTGACACTTGATACAGCGTGAAATCCATTCCAGTTTGGAATGTGTTTTTCGTCTATGTCAATTGGCTTAATATCAAGTTCGTATATGTGTGCGGGACACAAAAAATGGGCAAACACTATATATCTATCGAGTGACATATTAAATCTGCCAACCTCAAACCAACTTTTTGTGCTAACTTTCCCAAGCAAATGTTGAAGCTCTGCAATTCATTTTAGTTTGTTTGGACCCTCAAGACGCCTCTCTTACTTCTTTATTTGGTAGTTGAAAACTTCTCGAATTCCTGTGTTTATAACCTTAATTTCGATTGCAGGTTCAATCCTAGACACGTCGTCATGGCCTATTGAATGGCCTTGACCGTGAACGAAATCTATGACCTGCCTACTTCCAGTCAAGTGGGGTTTTCTTTTAATAGAGAAATTGACACACCGATATACTTATGTGTTTTACATCTTGAATGTGAGGCGGAATATCTTATATATTCGGTAATTGCCATCACTCTCCTGTGTAAGTGAGGTTCCTCACTTACATCTTCCGCTATTTTGCCTAGTGCAAGAAGATATAAATATGTATATATAAATCATCAGGGATTAATTGTTTTGCTTTGTTGTCAGAGATGTCTGCACTATCAATACATGGACTTAATGAAATTCCTTTTCACCTTTGCTAGCATTCCTCATTGAATAATGAGAGTTTCTCTTCATCTAACTCCTGGACAGTAAGATCAGATTCCATGGCTTCATCTCTAACTTGGCACTTCATGTCACATATCTTATTGATGTTTTCTTTACGTCAACACACCTACTGTATACAAGTTCTGGTTCATTCTTCTTTGGCGTGCTGTGAAAGTACTTTTCAATCCTAGCTTTCAGTCTCTGCACTATATGATTCAGCAATTTAGTAATCACGATCGACAAGCTAAATTTTATATAGGTTAAGTAGATATGATATGTCAAATGCACCACCTTGCGAGAAAACATCTTTAATTTCAATGATTATTTTTACAAATGCTTCAGCTAATATATCTACTCTTTCTACAGGCCTTTTACTTGTAGGCATCAACAGCTTCCAGTCAAATTAATTTCAAACTATTCAACAGACTATTCATTAAATTATCAATTAGTTTGGAATCGGCATTTTGTGTTCATAGGGTTAAGTTATTTCAAACTGTCACCTAATTATAAGGTGATTGACAGACTTTCATGAGAATGTGTCTTTTGTGAACAAGGGAGGTAACTCCGTACTGTAGTCTAAGCGATAATAACGTGCTGTAACACTAAATAACGTGATCCAAATAAATAGTTTGATGAATAAACCAAAAAATGGTACCAATACACTATAGCTAACTGCTTTTAAACGATTTTAGCATGCAGCATGAAACAAAATGTCTATCATGGCAACCTTGATCAAAATTCAAGAAAAAATACAAATATAGACAAATAAATAAGGCTATATTTGAAAATTGACCATGGAAAAAGCTTGATAACATATGTTTCCTTAATCTCCTGACTATAATATTGCACACTAACATATCAAACATTTTCTACATGGTATGTTGAACGGGATCACAAATCAAATTCACTCTGCGCGTGCAAAATCGGCTTTTCTCGTCAACATTTTAGCATGACTATGAAAGGGGTTTTAGTGACTTGACGACGTGGCATGCCGTTTTTAATCCACACATAGCGACATCTGCATTCAACTTATTATTTCTGACAGCAACAGGTTATCATTTTAAGTTTTAACTTTGGTTTCTTCGTTTGCAAATACTGGATTTTAAGTTTAATTTTTCCCGTATCGGGTTTATTTAATAACATGCCATTATTTTAAGTTATCTTTATTTTATAGTATTATCTTTCAGTTTCGTCTCTTAATATTCTTTTATTTGAAAACTTCCTGCACAATTTCCGTCTTCAGATTTCATTTTACAAACTGCCCTCCACGCCCATGCCACCTCCGAGAGAAATAAAGTAATTACCCCTCGGTCCCCTCCCACCCTCCTTTACACTGTATAGCATCTACACCTGGCAGCAACAGCTCATTAGGTAGCAACAGGCAACGCATACACCCTTAGCAACATCTTAATTTTTTTTTCTTTTCAATTTTTACCCATTTACACAACCGTTCGGTGAAGCAACCCAACCATTCGGGGAAGCACCTCAAAGATCGTCATGACGCGTGTGGCCATAAAACAAAACCAACAACAACATGTCCAAGCATAAACGATCAGGTGGCGGCCGAGCAATCGGTGGACACATAGGCACTCCTCGTTGCCTCTATCCACCCAGGAGTCTAAATGGGTACCAGTGTAAAACTGGAGAAGTTACCAATAATAGACTGAAATATAAACCAGCCTAGATATGGCGTAAATAGGAGCTAGAATCAGGGATTTAGATAGATGCCAATCAAACAATTAACATCTGTTCAAGCACTGATCAGCTCCGCGCCGATTCGTGCCAAACGGTTTTAGGTAGGCAAAATTTCTCACAAGAAGCTCAGAAATGATAGAAATAAGCATTCTAAGCGCGCTTCGTCATTGCATAATCCGTTTCTGCAAAATCAAAGATATTAAAATAGCCAGTTAAATCATTAACATAGGACAACTCATTTAATTTCTGTGGCAACAAAAAGTTATTTATGTTATTATTGACGGCCATCTTGAAAAATGGCGGCCATGTTGGCTTTTACACATGTATGTGTGCATGTGTGAATGAACGTGTATGACCTTGCGCGTATGTATGTGTGAATGGTGATTCGAATATCAAAATTCGACGAGTTAATATTTCTGCAATATAGTTTTAGTAATATCTATCGAATATGAACAAATATGTTAATTATCTAATTTATTAGTTTATTTTACTTGTTTTACAAATATACAAAATATACAATATTGTAAAATGTGTGCGCGTGCGTGCGTGTGTGTGTGTGAATGACCGTGTATGACCGTGCATATATATTATTATTATTATTATTTTTATTATTTAAAGTTTGAACCTCGAACATCTTTCTTTCACCAATTACCACAAAGGGAATATATTTGCCAACTTTGTTACTCGTTTCACAGTTTGAACAGCTCCACCACAAAAACTAATTTTATATGGTTGCCTTGATATATATATATATATATATATATATATATATATATATATATATATATATATATATATATATATATATATATATATATATATATATATATATATATATATATATATATATATATATATATATATATATATTTAGTTAGTTAGTTTTCATATAGAAAATGCAGCACACGCGAGAGTTTTGCTGATTTTGGATAGGTTAAAACACGGACAATATTTTGCATCGAATGGTGTAAAAACCCGTCCATATCAATTTTTCCCCTGGTTTTATCCAGTATCTGCTAGCCTATAAGTCTGGAATCAGCGCGAGAGAGAGCGCGGTTTGCACTTTTTGGGTGATTTGTCTCTTGAAGTGTTTTCACATGTGAGTATGCAGAAATGCATACAAATCATCAATTTAAACTATAACTTGTCTATTACAAATTGCAAAGGCCTACATGTATATAGTTCAAAAGGTTTATTTATAAACACCAAATGAGTTTGCTATCGTCACAATGCATTGGAATATTGAAGAAGAAATTTTGATACGTGGATGAAAAAATTATCCGGATATTTGACATGATGTCCAGAAATCGGAAGACTTGTAAACAAGTCGCATCTTTCGGATAAATCCAGATAGCTGGTTGCCGTGCATCGATGAATGATCTTGATACATAGGCATATGGTACAACATTTTTCAGAGAGGCACAACTGTTAGGGTTCCCGGATTTCTACATAAGTATTATATGTAGAATCAGTTCAGTTCACGTTATTACGCTCATGTCCTTCAAGCTTTAATAGTATAGAAGGCTAGATTTTACCAAATAATGATTTGTGGTCGTAGTCTATTATGAATACGGTACGGTTTAAGTACAAATCATGAAGTTATTTTTGCAATTCAAACATTAGTGGATTTATTTCTATTTTATAATTATTCTATATTATTATGTAGAGTTTATAGTGCTATGGGTATCTTAGCAAATATAAGCAATTTATATAAATTTCCCAGTATAGGTCCATTGCATATTTCTAGAAGTTCTTTTGACTTTTTCTGCATTTGTACTTGTAATACAAAGAAAACCTTTGAGTATGCCCTTTACAAAATTGCTAGAAACAAAGCGGCCACATGCATCAGAAGAAAAAACAAAACAGACATTTGAACGTAAAGTGGCAAGTGAAAGCAAGAGAAATCCTAAAGCTTTTTGGAACTATGTCAAGAGTAAATCTGTGAATCAATTAGCAAGCTACGTAACCCAGCTAACGGAACTATGACTACAGATGATAAAGAAAAATCTAGTATTCTTAACAACAATTTTTTCTCAAGTATGTTCACTTCAGAAGATCTTCATTCTACACCAATCATTAGCCCAGAAGCAATGGTATTGTATTAAAGGACATAATAATAACACCTACCACCATCGAAAACAAATTGAAAGCACTCAACCCAAATAAAAGCAATGGCCCTGATGAAATCCCAGTGAGAATATTGAAGGAAGCCGCTAAAGAAATTAGTAAGCCACTATGCATAATTTTTAACAAGTCTCTAGAAGAAGGCGTATTACCCGAGATATGGAAAATGGCAAATGTATGATGCATACACAAAAAAGGATAAAAAACGACCCACGTAACTACAGAACAATCAATCTTACCTCTACCTTGTGTACGGTCCTGGAGTCATTCCTAAGGGACAGCATAGTAGATTTTCTGGAAACAGCCAATCTATTTACCAAAAGCCAGCATGGATTCCGACACAATAGATCATGTAAAACTCAACTACTAGAGTAACTCGAAGATATAACAACCAAACTTGATTCAAACGAACCTGTCGATGCGGTATACCTAGACTTCTCAAAAGTCTTCGATACTGTACCCCACCAACGACACCAAACAAAGCTCAGAAGCTATGGTACAGTGGGCAATCTAACAAAATGGATAGGAAACTACCTATGTAATAGAAGACAGAGAGTAAGGATCAATGATGCAACATGAGACTGGATAGAAGTGACAAGCGGTGTGCCACAAGGAAGTGTCCTGGGACCTATTCTCTTTCTGATATACATAAACGATCTATCAGTCCTACTAACCTGCCACTGCAAAATATTTGCTAACGCGGGGAACACCCATCTGCACCACAGTATTTCCACCAATCAATGTCAATCCTTGCCACTCTGATGTCAGAATCTTAAACTTCAAGTTAAATTAAGACATGAACCATGTTCATTTTTGGGCAAATTTGGTGGATGATGTTGCTGTCATAGACCATGTCGCGAATATTAAACACAACGGTCTCATCCCAAGAATTTGTGTCACCAGTAGGCCTGTCCATAGCAATTTCGTGATCTATGGACTTACAAGATTTGATTTGGTGACCTAAAAATATAAGTCTATACAATGCGTTTACCTAACTAATTGAAAATATGCTAGATAAAACTACAATAAGAGCATACGAAAATACAAGACATAGAGGCAGGTAGATGAACCTTTAAACATGGGGCTCCCGGAGGTACCACACATACTCGTAGGTCCACAGAGGTATCCCCGCAAGGGAGGCTTCCTACATGAGACATAGCTATTTAACTTAATATAAGTTATTATACCTCTAAGCTGAAAGGAAGAAGGCTATCTCAGACGAAAAAGTGATGTGCCTCACGTGGGCACTACTCCTAGTGCTAGTTTGGGTGAGGAGTATTATCTTGGCATGGACCGTCATCGCTGAATCCTTGCGAGAGGCAAGTGCCTCGCGCGGGCCTCCATCTCGGGAAGGTGTCGCCATGGCTTAAAGCGGGAGAAGAATAGTAGGCAAAAATGGCCCCACTCTAATATTTCAAACAAAAATGCTGTAGAAAGAAAAGACCATACCTAGTGAGATTATGTCTATAGGGGTGCGTACTGATTTACGTGAAGACAGAACGGAAGATTCCCGATGGATTCCTTCGTCACCGTCTTATGTGATTGCTAATATGCTGAATTAGTAGTTGCCACTTTATTTCTGCTGGACTTCTGCTTTGCTTAATTCCGTTTAGTTGTTTTCAGAACAAGAATTAGTTTAGGCCGCAACTGGCCGATATCTACCTAGCTATTAGACACGGCTATCACGGAGAACAGATGCCCGAGGACATCAGTACTGTAGACAGCGCTCATACATGTTACTTAGCGGGATCATCAAAATGGGTGAGAATCCGGACATTCCGCTTCACAACCACATGAAACATTAAAAGACATGGTTTACAGTTCACAGAAGCATTGTTAGGCCATATCTCCTATCGTTATTGTGGGTGTAAGAGAGACGAATGCTCACCATAAATGTCCTTCCCATAAGGCTATGGCTGATCTGAATATCATGCCCAGACATTTTAACAGAATTTGGTGAGAATACATATCTCGCCCATCACTGGGTCCTATGGAACTAACCGTTTAACCTGTCGTTAGGTTTATATACAAGTTGCCAGTTTTGCACTGCGGTGCGGGAGGGTTGTCAGTAAATAAAATAATAATTAATACATGTGTTTTCGCAGTGCTTTCCTACATTGGCTTAAAGTACTATCTACTAAGTATCAGAAGATACACGGGAATGTGTATGTGATACCGCACCCTAGCCATCACCGCTTGGAAACCCCAATAGTTTCCCAGAGTCAGATCAGCCCATGGTGCGGATAGGGATATCCAAACAATTAAGAAGCCACACGGCTAAGAGGAATATGAAGAGACAAAATCTTGGAGTTGTGAGTCTTACTGGAGTGCGGTGCTAGATTATCGCACTGCCAGAAGAGAAGAATATATTACACAGTATGTAATGAAGAAATTGTCTCTAATCATTTTGAACCTATCCTATCGAGCTGAATAGAAAAGGTTTTAGTCAGTAGCATGCCGGGCTAAACAGAGTTATAGCACGGACAGCGACCGTAGTGAAAAATTGTTGGTGGCGGGAGAAAATGCTGCATATATAAATGTTGCTGTATAGTGTTTCCTACGTGCACTGCATACCTATATTTTCTATGACTTAAGCAAAACAATTTAGCGGATGGCCACTGGCCATATACATACGTAATCTAATCAGGACAAACAATACGGTAGCAATGATTAAGATATATATATAGTAATACAGGTTAACGAACCTACTATAGTGCAGTTAGCAACACATTGAGGAAAATGAAAATAACTATTAACAAATACAGAAATTATAACTATCGGTCCTAAGACCGTCACGGTTCCTTTTAGTCATCGGAACCGTTAATACGGATATGAGATAATTAACGAAACCTATATAGAGAAATAATTAAACAGTGAAGTATAGTTATTTGAATACTTGGTAGTCATTCCCAAGTTAGGCTACCGTGTCACTGAAATTGACACGTCAATCCGTAGTCGACATGAGATGATGCGCTCTCCGGAAGCTGGAAAGTTCCCACAGGCTGGTTCCTGCAGGTTGGTTCCCGTAAGCGGTTTTCCGCAAACAAGATTCCCGCAAGAACGTTCATGGCGGGGGAAGGACATCACTTGGTGCTGTAGGCCTAATAGAATGTCCAACGAGCAGTCAGTAAAAGATACGATAGTACTACGTGGTGAAGAAAGTTCCTGTACACCGATGGCACGGATGGAAGGTGTAAACAACCGGATCACTAGCTGGGGTTGTTAGAGGCAAATGAAGATACAAAACAAAGCTTTACGGTGCTGGGTACGTCAACCAGCTCTGAAGATGCACTGGGCAGAGTTTACTTGCTGCGGTCGAAAGTTGAAAGAACCCACACAATTGGTGCAGCGTCATTTGAAATACCACTCTTAGACGTGGCCGGCAGATCCGGCGAGTCATCCATCAAAGAACATCCTGCCTCTACATCTGTAGACTCACATATTCAGGCTGCAAAGGCCTCAGCGCAAGTTGTTTGTGTTCCGAAGGTAGATGTAGTATTCGTGAACGATTATCAAAAGTTCCAAATTACTCCCGCAGATGAGGAGTTACAAAAACTGTTTTAGTGTGGTGGGTTGGCTACTGGTAGCTACGGAAACTGAAGTCATATGCGTAATATGTGTCGATTGTAGCTAGTATAGGTCCAACCTGTTCGGCCCCTGGCCGAGGATGCTCTCGATCGCTGGATCGCTTCTCCTTTTATACTCTCCATGACGTCACAGGCGCAGGCTTCATCTAATCATCGTTCGAGCAACAGCCAATTAGCGCACGGCTAATAATAGCGTCGTCGAACGGTCTAGAATATTCTAGAAGCTTTACGTCCACGTGGTTATGACGTCAACGCAATATTTTGAAGATAATCAAGAACAGTTTTTCCTGGATAACTCAGCCATTTCTCAACCGATCTTGAAATGGTTTACAGATTTGGAAAGCCCGTCGAATTCTGGTCTTGATGAATGCCGGATTTAACGGGAACAGACAATCAATAAGGATTACAGAGTACCAGCTCGGTACACTAAAAGCGCCATCCTATCTAGGTCACAACTACGCGCTCCATAGAAACAGCGTCCCGGCGCGTGCATGCGTATAATGCGTTTTAACGAACTTTGTCGTTTTTAGACACGCTCTCTCTCTCCCATAGGCCTATATACGCTTATAACTCTACCCAGAGGGGCGTGTTCAGGAAACGAATCCTAGACGGGCGGCGCGTACCCAGCTTAGCTGGTACGGCCGGTACCCGACCGGTCGATCCGAACTACACCACCCCCTCCTAGTTTGACATCCGTGGCAAACGATCGTGCACGGCGGATCGACACACGGATGTACGCTAGGTGGGAATCATAGACTTCCCATGTAGGCGCGTGGCCGGAGAGGAGTAGTGACGCATAGACGCGTATTGAAGAGACAGAGCACATAGGGGTGCCAAGAGGAGGGGAGGCATACTTTTAGTTTTAAGTTATTATTATATATCTTATTGTTCTTATTAATTTTCTTCCTGTCTTAGACGCAAATAGATATTTTAGATATATATAATAATAATACTTGGTGATACGTGTTGCGTGCCCTTTATTTACCTGGGGTACGCAAGTAATTTGGTGTGATTAATAAAAACATATCTCATACGGGTATGTTACATAGGTAATGTTTATATACCTTGTCTTTTTGTTATTATATTTTTATATATATTTTTAAACTTAAATTGTGGTACGTTGGAGCTTGGGTGTTCTTTGCGGAGATTATGATTATCCGCACTAACGGGAACACCAATGCGAGCTATTGCTTAGGATCATATACTAAATAAAGTTATAGCATGCACCGTAATATTAATAATAAAAAGAACACAAAAAAGAAATGCCTGGAAAAATAATTCCAGGTCAAAAATTGAAAACAATTTTTGACCTGGAATTATTTTTCCAGGCATTTCTTTTTTGTGTTCTTTTTATTATTAATATTACGGTGCATGCTATAACTTTATTTAGTATATGATCCTAAGCAATAGCTCGCATTGGTGTTCCCGTTAGTGCGGATAATCATAATCTCCGCAAAGAACACCCAAGCTCCAACGTACCACAATTTAAGTTTAAAAATATATATAAAAATATAATAACAAAAAGACAAGGTATATAAACATTACCTATGTAACATACCCGTATGAGATATGTTTTATTAATCACACCAAATTACTTGCGTACCCCAGGTAAATAAAGGGCACGCAACACGTATCACCAAGTATTATTATTATATATATCTAAAATATCTATTTGCGTCTAAGACAGGAAGAAAATTAATAAGAACAATAAGATATATAATAATAACTTAAAACGGGTTATCAGGCAGCTTCAGCGCGGCTGAGACTGCATGACGAGATTGTGACGTTATTGCACTGCGGGAGGTTCTATTCTTTACGTCGCACACGACGTTCTTACAACGTTAGAGTCCGCAGTACTCATTTTGTATGAGACACAACCAGACACTTAAAGTGTGCAGCTATGTAGGATAACCGTAGTCATCCTAGGGACGGGATTCAATTGATCTAACATATATAATAAGAAGAAAAGTTTGTAAAAAATAAAGTAATAATTAACACATTTCCACGAAGCGCCTATTAACATTTCTGCTGAATTACACATGATTACACCTCAGCAGCAAAATTTCCCCATCGAGTTTGGGTCCCGCGACTGACGGTGGTAGGTCGCGGTGAATGCACTGTCATTGCTGAAATGCTCTCATCATTATTATTATTGGCACTGTCTGAAACATCTGAAGTGATGGTGGCGGAAATATGGGCATCCATGATGTCTCTCACAGTTACCGCCAGTTCCAGGACATCCGTCCGTGCATCAGCGGCGGTACTAGTAGTTGCCAATGTCGCTGATGCGGTGGTGACAGGGGCTGACGTGATGATGGCGGTTGTAGCTGGCATGGTGGTCACTGTAGTTGTCGTGGTGCTGGCGGTGAGCTGTACCGTTGGCTGAAGACGTGGTGCGGGAAAGGATACGGCAGGAGACGAGATCTTTCAGAACTTACCGTACTTTAGCAGACGACAAGCAGTAATGTTCGGTACGGGATGGATATCCTGTGTGTGGGCGATCCGTTTCTTTCCCGCATATGGACGTTCTGGCATGGTTCCCTTCCTGACTGCTGGGTCAGAAAGGCAAGGAGGCGGATGCTGAATAACACGGGTCAGAGTTACGCTGATTGTCACAGGCTGGGATGGTCCCGGTCCTTCATCTATGGTAAGTTCAGGTGGAGATGGAGACTGCGGATAACTGGAAATGTCTATCTCCGCAGGTGTCGTAATCACCACTGAGATTGGCTGACTGGCTGTTACTGTCTGTGATTCTATGGTGGCTGGTGTGGTAACCATAGCTGACTGGCTAGTAACTGATGTGGGAGCTGCTGTACTGGATTTTACGGGAGATTTCTGCTTCCTACTTTGCTTCAGGACCAGTGTGGATGAAGTGATAGGTACTGGCGTAACACTTCCAGATGCGACTGTCGGCAGAATTGCACGTCTGGCTGTTGGTACGTTACTTGCTGTAGCCGCGGAAAGATGATGTCCAACAGGATATCTACGCATGGTGTTTTTCATGCGGGCCATTTTCTCGGTCGGGAGAACCTTGACCGGGAGCCGAGATTCGAACCGAGTGGCAAGAACGGCACGATCCTCGTTCTCTTCCCCAGGAAATAACGTCACTTCCAACACACGATGATGATGACGGAGCGTGTGAGTGATCCCATAGCGACTAGCGGTGTAGAGGTACTGGCACATCACACAAAAGGCTGACTGAAAGAGATGATCCTTATTAATATGAAGGGTGTGGTCGGATTTCGTAGTGAAAGTTCTGGTACATGGCTCTCCACTAGTCAACAATGAGTTACACGGGAACCGCTTCAGAACTGGCACCGAATCTTCCTCTTCGGAATCCGACGACACAAGATCTTCAAGAAGTGACATCTCGTTCCCGCGTGGTAGTTAGTTGCGGGAACTTTATTCAAAACCTAATGCCCTATCTCTCCATGGTTTATAACTTTCCAGGCCAAATATAATAACAAAATAATAAGAAAAACAGCAGAATTTAGTTTGCGACATGAAAGAAGCCTAATGCTATGTTCTTCCCTGGTGTAGAGTTTTGACGGGAAGACAAAGTTTCAGAGCGCGTTTTCTCCTTTTATACTATTTGGTGACGTCACAGGCGGCGGATGACCACACCTAAAAAGTTTTACCGGTGATTCGGTCATTCTTATGTGAATCTTTCCTTGCTTTTCGCCTGGACGTCATAGGAGTAATCTCTCCCATATAAGGGGAATAGTTGTAACTATAGGAAGAATGGCTCGTCAAACCTGTCTTTATTTCGCACATTTAACAGCCTCCGATCAACATAGAAACGCGGTACTACTTTGTCCTTGCGGCGCCTCAACTTTTAATTATCATGAGGCAGTTTTCCATGTTGGATGCTTATAAACTTGCGTATTCGAATTTTAGGCTTGAGCGCCTGATGGGGTGTGTGGGAGCCAGGTGACGTCAGCGGTAATCTCCTGGACTCATCCTCGCCACTCCTCCTTCACGCTGTGGTAGTTGCTTTTTTGGGTGGCTCTTTTGTTTAAAGCGTTTGATCCAACTCACTTGGAAATAGTAGTAAATGTCACGTGGCTCTAAAAAGCACGTGGTTGATCGGAACCGTGTATGCTGTCCATGGCGATGGTCAAAATGCTGTTGCTGAGATGTAGTCTGTTGCAGAGGCGAGGGATAAAAATATATATGTTACATCAAGATCTTTATAATGTTCCGTATTTGCGCGAGTTCTTTAACATGCGTCTTGGTAAGTGTCTGTAATAGGTAGTTCTCAGCCCGTGTTGATTATAGACTGGAACACACGGGAGAGAATTTCTGAAATTCTCTCTTTGATTTTACTGCAGGATTTTTGATGCCGCTTTACCGGCCCGTGCGCTAATGATTTGTAGCAAGGTAGAGCAGTTGTGCTCTTAATAAAAAATTTAACAGCAAAGTTGCAAGTAATTTTTATGCGTGGTTTATGCGTGGTTTAAACAGATCTATTCATGTGGTAGATCAACATTACTGATTCCATCAAGATAGCTGTGTTTTCCGAGTGGGAGGGCTGGCCAAGCATTCTCCTTGATGGGTGGAACTAGCTTCGTCCCGGCCTAGAACAAACATATTTGGACCATTTTAGTAATGGCTAAATTACAGTACAACTCGCAAACATGTGTGTCACAATTTTTACGATTACAATGCCGTCTGTGTTTCTGTCGTGTTGGTGATTTGAATCTGTTATGTGTGACTGGTTCTCTGTGGATGGTACTTGCACTGTGGTGATTGTGACGCGTTTATGGCCGCTAAGTGCGGGTGGGGGGGGGGGGGGTGTTGCGGCGTGAATGTCAACTTTATCGAACCCTGAGGGTATTTCACTCTGTAATGGCCGAGCCCGTGTGTGGGACAGAGTTAGTTTAGAGCGAAGATGACCTGTTGGATGCTGTCGTAACTTTGATCAAACCATTGTTGAATTCAACTTTTCGGTAGAAAAATCCTACTCGTGACTGACGACAATGCGGGCATCTTGCTCTCTTAATAATATTGACTGTTATTACGTGTAAATGAAGTATGTAGCTTAGCTGTTCACGTACGACGTCGGGAGAAAGGGGTAGGGGAGGAAGCTGGACAAGCGTCTCTCCCATGATGCGTACTGTAGATGGCTGTGGTGCATTCCTGATATCCATATGATCAGTTCTCCTGTAACTGGATAAGAAGGTCTGTGCGGGAGATTTGTTGGTTGCGTTCTGTTGATGATAATGCTGTTGTCGGGATGTCCGGGCTGCTATATGATGCTAATGTTATAAGCGAAGTGGGCGCATTCCAGTTTTCCACGCTGGTGAATGCCAAGTCTGTTGTTATTTACGGGAGATGTAGTCTGCGGGAGGTATTACTCCTCCCGCAGTTCTGTGAGAGAGGAATTTGTTGCGGGAACATTTATGTCTCTACCGGTAATTAATTAAGACCGGTAGGTGCTGCTAAAGGCTGTTGTTGCTGATGTTGAATGTCTCCGTTATGCTGAGTATAACTGAGCAAGTATGTGATGTAGGCGCAATGATGAATTGACGTATCCGGTCTTGAAGGCAGGCGTGTTCTTTGTAAGTGTTGACGTTCTGTCTGTTGTGTGATGTTCTGACTGCTCACGGGGGAGTATGGTAGGTCTATTGGATGGGGCGGCCTTTGGATAGGGTGATGTGATCATCTCCCATTACACGACGGTTGGTGTCCTGTCGTAGTTTTTTAGACAACGGGAAAATTCGAGCCGAGAGTCTGCTGAACAGTCTGCTTCCCTGTCCACTGCGTGGGGTGGGGGGTATGTTGGTCGGTGCGGGGCGGGATGCCACCTCCTCTGTTTTACAGCAGTCTCTCTAATACCTGAAGATTGTCGGTCAATAGATGATAAGTGGAGTGTGAACTGGACTGTGCTGGTGATGTCCGAACTTGGTGTGTAGATAAGTGACGCGAATCGGAGTGGTGGCATGGGTGGGACTTTTGGAGAGGGTGTCCCTTGGGGTGATTGTGGTTTCGCGATTTTTGGAATTGGTCGGGTACACCTTGTTGTATGGTTCTGTGGTTCTAGACACGCCAAGGCTTCATCCAGCCTCTTCACTTCCATGCTATTCACCACATGTTCCACCCCACAGGAAGCATAGCTTGGGTCTGCCTCAGCTTCTGCTTGTGGTAACTCTATGAGGGGGGGGGGGGCATAGCATGAAGTGGGTGGGAATGGGAAGTAATCGGGGGAACGACTTTTCCATCCTTTCCCTTAGACAAAACAAAGACAAAATTCTTCAGATACGACTTCCCAGATCTAGTAGACCCACGCTGAGGAGGGAGAGGGCGAGCACGTATCTCGTCATCGTCGTCAGCGTTAGCCGCTTGTTCATCCATGTTCTGGCTTGGTAGAACTGTGGCTGAATTGTCACCGCAGTGCTCTGCACTAACCATGGGAATACTGATTTCCGTAGAAATATCTGTCTGGGTACCGGTGTCATGAGAAACGCCCAGTCCGAGCTCTGGTGCTGGGTCGTCACTGACACAAGGTTTAAGTCGATCGAAGTGGATGACTGAGGTCAAGCCATCTGAAGCACGGATGTGGTAGGTCATGTCCGACGTCTTACCTACTACCACATAGGGGCCTTTCCACTGGTAACTCAGTTTACTTGGCACGTTTGCAGACCATCATGAATCGTGTACCCAAACCATTCTTCCTGCTTCATATGGATCTCCATGCACCCTCCGGTCATGCCATGTCTTTTGTCGCCAGTGTGCAGTGGATAGGGTACGGAGTTGTCCCTGTTTCGACGATATGGAATAATTTGCAGAGCTCTGATATGAGCCGGCTCTTAAAATTACTTCCTTGATTGGAGTGCAACTCATAAGGCATACCAAAGCGGCAGAACACATTGCTAGCCAAGACCTCCACTATGGTGGATGCCTCTTGGTCCGGCAAAGCAAATGCTTCTACCCACTTCGTAAAATAATCTTGTAATACGATGATGTATTTATTTCCGTCATCCGTCGTATTCAAGGGTCTGAGCACGTCGATAGCCACTCGCTCCCAAGGTGCACCAGCAATCTTAATTTGAGATGGTGCGATATGGTGTTGGCCAACAGTGCATCTTTGGCACGGGATACATTTGGCAATCCATGCCTTGACACTATCGCGAATCCTGATCCAGTGGAATCTCAATTTGATACGGGAAACAGTCCTTTCCACAGCCAAGTGTCCGGCGTTATCATGTAGTTGTTTCAATATAAGTTCTCGATAACGTTCCGGAACTACCAAACGGTCATTAATGTACAGAGCATTATTTATTAATTGACATTCTTCGAACCGTTGGTAATAATATTTAGCCATGGGTGATAAAGGTGTCACTGATTCCTTAGGAGGACGTACCCCCTCCTGAATCCATGCGTATATATTTCGTGTCTGCACGTCTGTTGTTTGGTGGTGTGCGATTTTCTCCGGATTCCACTCTGCGCACCTCAATTCAGGGAACTCCGGAGATGGCTGTGTTGACTGTGTCACGGTGTCGGCCTCTTCGTGTTCAGCCTCCGTGCTGATTCTGCTAAGGGCGTCGGCATTTCCATGCAATTTGCCAGGATGGTGTACAACGTTAAAGTTATAGGCCTGCAGGGATTCCTGCCATCTCGCTACCTGGCCCTCCAGCTTTTTTAAGTTCCTGAGCCACCGTAGTGAGGAGTGTAAAAGGGCGCCTGTACAGGAAGTGTTTATAATATTTGATGAAATGGACCACCGCCAATAATTCTCGCTTGGTGGTTGCGTATCTTTTCTCCATTTTATTCAGAGTATGCAAACAATAACCCAACACCTGCTTTGTTCCGTCTTCAGTGACCTGTGATAGAACTGCGCCAATAGCGAAAGCCGATGCATCAGTGTCTAAGATGAAATCGAGGTTTGGATTAGGGTGATCAAGAATCGGGGTGGTTGTCAAGAGTTCCTTCAGCGCCTTGAAGGAGCCTTCACACTCACTCGTCCACTCAAATGGTCGATCTTTCTCGGTGATCTGGTAGAGGGGTGAAGCAATCTCACTGAAATATCAGATATAACGGAGATAGTACTGGCATAAGCCAAGGAAACTCCGTGACTCCGTAACCGAAGAGGGCCGTGCCCACTCTGCTACTGCCTTAGTTTTTTATGGCTGTGTAGCCACTCCATCACCAGATATGACATGTCCCAGGAACTTGACACTCTGTCCGAAGAGATGACATTTTTTGGGTTTGAGTTTCAAATTGGCCGTGCGGAAACGGGAAAGCACGGTGTCCAAATTGATTAAGGTTTGCTCAAACGTGGGTCCGAAGACGATTACGTCATCGAGGTAACAGAGACAGATTTCCCATTGCAGGGTGGTTAATACCTGCTCAATGAGTCGTTCAAAAGTTCCGTGAGCATTGCACAACCCGTAGGGCATCTTGCGGAATTGGAAAAGACCGTCTCCACAAACGAATGCTGTCTTTTCCATATCAGCTTCATCCATGGCTACTTGCCAGTAACCGCTAGCTAAATCAAGGGTACAAAATGACTTGGCTCCAGACAAGGAATCCAAGGCCTGATCTATCCGAGGTAACGGATAGGCGTCCTTAACGCTAATATCATTAAGGTGGCGGTAGTCGATACAAAACCACAAGGTTCCATCCTTCTTGCCTGCTAGCACTATAGGGCTAGCCCATGGAGAAGCTGAGGGTTCAATAATACCCGTTCGCAACATGTCATTTACTTGTTGGTGTGCTTCCGCTTCTTTGTGAACAGGAAGACGTCATACCGGTTGTCGTACGGGGCGATTATTGCCTGTATCGATGGAGTGTCATGTGATTGCAATAATCCAACAGTGGCATGCAGATATAAATCGTGTGGATGTTTGGGTAAATCATCATTCAGCGGTGGTGTTGTGTCAGAAAGTGCAGGTGTTTCCAGTGAAATTATGTCCACTAAATGGCCGCAGCGTACTCCTGGTTCCAGGGTGATGGGATCTGCGTTACCATTGAACACTCTAAAGGGTATCTTCCCTTTTTCAGTGGTGTCCACTATTATGCAGGGATTTGCGCATTGTGAGGCGATCATATAATCAGGGTCAGGTTCCAGCATGGCGATGTGTGTGTTGCTTCCTAACTGTGGTGTGGTGGCCCATTGGATCCGTTCCTGTCACGGCTCAACCGTGGCAGTACTTGATAGTATTACCGCACACGTATCATGTAATGATGATGCTGGTCCGAGAGGTATTCGTTGGCCGTGTATCGCGAGTTCCTGTTGTCTGCAGTGTATGATGGCTTCGCTGGCACTGAGAATGTCAGAGCCAAGTAGGACATCGTTATGAATGGAGGCGATGACAACTCTCTGAATGAATTGCATTTCCTCTATTTGAATGACTAAATTAACCACTCCGGACACAGGTACATCTGCTCCCGTAGCCGTCTGTAGGTAAATATTTGCGGGGGGGGGGGGGCTTTTTATAAGGTGGGATGCTCTCATATAAGCGCTGGTTAAAAACTGTAATAGAAGCTCCGGTGTCGACAGTGGCACTTGTAGAAACGCCACTAAACAGACAGGCACATTTGTAGATTACTTTATGATGAAACTGCGGAAGAGCTTCCAATAATGCTGTCCACGATAATGGCGTGGAGCAGCATCACTCTGTATGTCTGACTGTCTCTGTATTGCCTCTCATAATGTTGCAGGTGGCTGAGTGAGGAATGGGCCAATTCACCGTCTCCACTGGGGTGTAGGCTGCGGTGAAGACAGAGCTGGGGGTAGCAATGGTGGTGGCTTTGTTGTCGTTTTTGTGTGAGCAGTATTGGTATAGACAGCGGTGCGTACGGGATGATGGATAGGTTCTATCTGTGCAAGCCATTTCCGGCAATGCTTCATAGGATGTGTTGTTGAAGCACAGAAGAAACAGCGCGGTCTCCATGGACATGCGTTCTTCCATCTATGTCGGCGCTTGCAAATCCATGAGGTGGAATGAATTGTCTCTCCCGAATCACTACTGTCTGTGGATGCAGAAGATGCTGCTGATTGGGGTGGTGTTCTGCATACCACCAGAGGGCACTGAGAGTCTAGTGTGTTGGTGGCGGGACGTGGTGCTTTCAAAAACGTTGTTTCAGTAGAGGTACTACAACCTACTACTGCCGTTTTACATAGGAAAGAAGGTTTGTCGTGTATGGAAAAAGAAGGGGATGTCCTTGCTGCGGATGGGGGGGGGGGCAACGTAGGCACGGACATATTGGAAGCCATGCATTTTGGTGTTGGTATGAAAGCTGATTTCTGTGGATGATGGTTAGTCTCTGAACGTTGTTGCGTGAAAGCCGCAGTTGAGCCAGGAGAAGGATACTGGCACCGAAGTGGCTCCATGTAATTCGGTAACCTTAGGAGTTTGAGTGTTTCTCTGGTTGCTGTGTGCTGCGGTCTGGAGCAGGCGTTGTGGAGGGAGGTCGGTTAGGACACCGCTCCCTCAAATGTCCTGGCTGACCGCATCCAAAACAGGTGTTCGGTGGCGGTGCGGTGCTGGTAGTGTTTGCTGTTCTAAACTGTGTGGTGGCGAAATTGGTGCTGATTGTGGTTACCAAATTGGTGAGTGCGGAGATCTGCTTATTGATCTCGTCTATCCGCTGTCTCATGTTGCCATTGTTGTTGTTGTTGTTGTTGCGCTGGTTTCCGCACCCTAGGGCTCCTCTCTACCCTACTCTGCGGGTACGGCCCCTACCTCCAGGCGCTTGATTCTGACTGGTCTTCTGCGTATCTGATGGTGGTGGTGTCTGTGCGCTTGGTGTTGCTGATCTGGGGGGAGCACTAGTGGCCGTGGCAATAGCTGAACCCTCTATCTCATTGATAGGATGGAGTTGGCGCTGGTTATTTTTCTCCCGATCTAGAAAGTTCTCGATACGAACCGCGGTTGCCGTTATTTGGGCCAAACTTCCATGGTCGCCGAGAAATAGTTTTTCTTTTAGAGCGGATTCACTGCTTAATGCATTGATGAAAGTATCGAGATGCAAATGAAGTATGCCCTCCGTATTGGTGCTCGGATATGCATGGGTGACTAGCTTTCGAATTCGGCTAGCTAACTCAGGAAGAGATTCTCCCATGCGTCGTCGAAGATTTTTAAGTTGCAGACCACTAGTTTCTCCGAGAGCTGTGTCGCCAAATCGCTCCGTGAGTGCTCATTCCAGTTGGGTGTAGGTGGGTGTACAATCCGTTCCCAGATCCGCAAGAACTTGCAGGGATTTTCCTGAAAGTTTTGCTGCAAGATACTCACCCATCTGTCTATCGTCCCAGTGGTTAGTCCGACTTATTATTTCGAACTGGATTTTATAGTTGCTCCAGTCTTTCTCCCCGCTAAATTCCAGGGGAGGGATGACTCGGACAAAACTGCAGGAAGAGTGAAGTGGTTGAAATCTGGGTGGTGCGGGTATCTGAGTAGGTGAGGATTGAACTGTAGTTGGTCATGGTGCCGGTGGTGATGGTGTTGGTGTCTCCCCGTTGATGCCAATGCTGAGGAGCTAGGACATGCGTACTCCAATTTACTGAGTCCGTCCTGTTTGTTGAGCCATAGACCGGCATGGGTCTATGAACGGGAGGCGGATTGCGGTGAAGTCGTTCCTCCCATGGTGAAGATTGTCATTCCTCATATGGCAGTGGTGCAAGTGGCTGATGGTTATGATATGTGGCATGACTAATATACTGGCGAAATGGTGGTGCCGATTCCTCCCGATGACTCCGCGGTGTTCCCCTTGAATATAGCATTTCGCTAGAATGGGGTGGTGTGGGAGGTTGTCTATGTGGTGGATTATCACCCGGCCATACTGTCTCCGTAGATGACATGGGTGAACGATAGTAGTCTGAAGGGCTGTAGATATGCCCGTAGTCGGGTCTTTGTCGGAGTTGTCCACGATTCGGCCCTGATGGAGTTGGCCTGTCGCGGATGTCCGAGATGGTTCTAAATTCTGTTCCCGCCTGTGAGGCATCTCGAAAGTTGCCATCGCTAACAGGCGAAGAAAACAGGTTATAGTGCGGAGTTGTTGATTCCGCAGAATTTCTGGCATAGTCGGTGAGCATGTGTGCTGAGAATTCGTCGTATGAGGCTACCTCTTGATCAAGGGAGTCCTCGCTGTCCGGAGATGGTATTGAACTGAGCTCACTATATGGTGTGGGCATGAGTTCGCTGCGCATATTTACTGTTGTTCTTCGATCCCCGCATCGGGTGCCACTTGTAGCTCACCGGGTAGTGTCAGGCCGTTCCGATGTCTCATGTCGACTCGCCACGCCGTAAGTGCATGATGAGTGACGATGCTGGTTAGCATCCGGTCTCGGGGTGACGGACCTTGAACGAGACTGCCCTGCAGGAAACAAAAACCGGCTCCTAAGGCCGGTGGAACTCAATCATTCCGGTGGGACCATGTCACGAACATTAACCACAATGGTCTCATCTCAAGAATTTGTGTCACCAGTATGCCTGTCCATAGCAATTTCGTGATCTATGGACTTAGAAGATTTGATTTGGTGACCTAAAAATATAAGTCTATGCAATGCATTTACCTAACTAATTGAAAATATGCTAGATAAAACTACAATAAGAGCATACGAAAATATAAGACATAGAGGCAGGTAGATGAACTTTTAAACATGGGGCTCCTGGAGGTACCACACAGACTCGTAGGTCCGCAGAGGTATCCCCGCAAGGGAGGCTCCCGTACACGAGACATAGCTATGTAACTTAATATAAGTTATTATACCTCTAAGCTGAAAGGAAGAAGGCTATCTCAGACGAAAAAGTGATGTGACTCACACGGGCACTACTCCTAGTGCTCGTTTGGGTGAGGAGTATTATCCTGGCGTGGACCGTCGTCGCTGAATCCTTGTGAGAGGCAAGTGCCTCGCGCAGGCCTTCGTCTTGGGAATGTGTCGCCACGGCTTAAAGCGGGAGAAGAATAGTAGGCAAAAATGAGCCCACTCTAATATTTCAAACAAAAATGCTGTAGAATGAAAAGACCATACCTAGTGAGATTATGTCTATAGGGGTGCGTACTTGAAAAAAAATTCTGAACAACAAATTCATGAACAAGAAGTAAGTGAGTAAGAGTGGGACGAACTGATCAGACAGATCGACACGGGATGAA
>CM067370.1:59215868-59393368 GCA_034401795.1 Chaetoderma sp. LZ-2023a | reverse complement strand
GGTCCAGCGGAAAGATGTCTGGGTTGCTGATGCTATACGGAATTGCAGGATGATGGTTTGATCCCTGACTGGGGAAATGATGTTCAACAAAGTAAACTAACGGGTGCACTCCATTGGGGAGGTTAGCACAAAAATTGAAGTCATTGCGTTGCCAGTGTGTTAAAAAACTTAGCAAGCAAACAATCTTTATTGACAGATCCAACATGTGGACATACAGACAATATTCAACATTCTGTTGAATATGTTGATACTAATTTGGCTGGGAATTGTACGAATTGTATGGCCTTGGTATTTAATCAACATTTTGTTGAAAATTAGAAAATAATTTTCCTGGGCATTGTATGTTTTTTTACCATTATCAATTGCACCCTATAAACGCTTCACAGGCGTCATAGTCAAAATGCTTAGTGAATGACGTCTCTAGCTCCATCGTGAATATTGAATAGTCCGTCAAGTGTACAAATTTTATGTCTTTACTTTTTAATCAACATTTTGTTGAATATTTTGAAATTAATTTGACCAGGCACTTTGACCGGGCACTGTTACGACCATAGGCAGCAAAAGCACCCAGTCAAATTGGTTTCAGAATATTTTACACCTTACCTGTATAGTTACCTTGAAATTGGGATTCTGGGAAGTCGTGAATCAAAGTATATAAATTGATTCCAACACGCCGAAAGAACGGACAGAGCTTAGCTAGAAATGGACCCCACCTTTGAAATTGTCACGAACAAATTTGATCATTAAATGGCCAATACCACTTAGTAATGTGTGGTCCACCCACTTGTAACAAGTGACCACATATTTTAGCAAGAGCATTCAGATAGTTAGCATTGCCCTGCCAGACACATGTAGACCCAATCGCAATGGACCGATTCTCTTATGGAAAGAAGGTATAAGTTATCCAGCCTGTCACGCAAGTGTTGACGTCATAATCAATTATGTCACATGTAGGCTAACGTCACAGTCAAAATACGTAATGAATGACATAGCTATGGCTATCAGGAACATTGAAAAGTCTATAAGTTGTGCGAATTGTATGTCTTTACTATTTAATAAACGTTATGTTGAATATATTGAAACTAATTTAACTGTGCTGCTGCTGCTACAAGCAGTCAAATTAGATTTTAAATATTCATAGGCCTATCATCATCTCTTATTGTATTTTAACCGCCTCATGGCATAGCTGGTCAAACCGACCCCTACAGTAATCTTGAGCCATGTCAAATTGCATGCCATGAGGAGACAGTTCTTGATACTGTACCACTGGAATGACTCTCGAGACAGTCATTCCAGATTCCAGTGGCAAATCCGCAAAAACAGTCTTCTCTTGGCCTGCAAATGGACATTCAATATCTAAATATTTTAACATTCTTCACCAAATTTAGACAGTAAAGGTTTAATATATTATGACGACAATACCAGGTACTGTGTCTGTTTCATTTCCCTTATGTATTATAGCATAAAACACTGGGCTGAAGATTTGAGATAGTGTATAAATTTTAGCCAATTCACAGTCTTCACTGCCCTATTGTCTGTAGGTGATGCTCGACCCAAGATTTTCACCCACATAAACCTGAGTTTAAAAAGTATAATTTAGCCTAAATTACTTTCAGCTCTAAACAATATGATATCATATCATTGCTAGCTATAGTCATAATTAAAACAAATTCTACAATGAAATAATTCCATAGTGTGCAATTCCATACCGAAAATTGGCTTAAATCTTGGCAGATCAGTGATTTTCAGTACCATACTGTCTGCAATAAGTTTGGCCCATATTCGCTTCGAAATTCATACATATGGTCAGATCGGTATATGAATACGCTAATAAAGTATCAAGCTTAAAAATGTCTACCATGAAGTAATTTCGTAGCACACAATTCAATGGCAAAAGTTTGCACAAGTTTTGGCAGATCCATGGTTTTCGGTAGCCTACTGTTTGTAATAAGTTTGGCCCCAAAATGTCACGTAGATATATAAATACGCTAATATAATAATGATTTAAAAAAATTCCACAGCAAAATAATTTTATAATACACAACTCAGTAGCGACCAAAAGTTGTCAGATGCCATAATTTACGTACCAATATCTATGTACTCTGTTTGTAACCAGTTTTCGAACATCTAGCCATGCAGAACTCAATATCAATTATTAGTGCGAGAGATTGCCCGATTCTACCATCAAATAATATCATAATTACCAAGTATGTCCATGTATTTACTTATTCACAATATGTCCCCATTCAAAGATAGTTGGTTCACATTAGCCACAATCGGATAGATGGCGATAGGTCCTGGCATATTGCTTGTAATAGGTTTGGCTCCAGAATTTCACCGATATGTGTACATAGATATATATGAATGCGCTAATAAAGTATAGAGTTTAAAAAATTCTACTTTGAGTAATTTCGAAATACGCAATTTAGTCACAACCTGCAGTTTTCAAATACTAATAATTTACTATATATGCAGTATCAGAATCTCTGAACTCGGTTTGTAACCAGGCTTTCGAACATAATACTATCTAGAACTCACTTGATATTGCATAATTCTATCATCAAATATTTCTTGCAATAATGTGAAAATCTCTATATCCCATAATTTAGCTCCAGATAGAATATGAATTATCAAACAAAAAAACCCAGAATTTACGCAAATGGTCAACAAGATGGACGGAAAGATGGACGGACTGCTCCAAAATATAATCTGCTTCTTCATATAGCCCATAGCTAATCCTATCCAAGGCCGACGCCATTACAACCATCTTAAAGATATGACACTACCAAGAATCATTATTACAATCGCAACCTCCATCAGCACTACATGGGAAAGGTAAGAAACTGTAAATGATAGTCAGAACCGATGCAATATTGAATGTTAATATAACAAGATAAACAAATTTCCCTCTGTCCTGCAAATATATTGTCAATTTATCACATGTCTAATGGCTATATCTTTATAGTACATTGAACTTAACTTGAAGCTCACGTCTTCCTATATTATATGGTGCCGTGCCATTTTTACATGTTTAATTTATGTAGGAGTCCAAGGTCTAGACATAGTCACTGTCTTTGGTGGACAACCTGTTGTGCTACTGGAAATTGTATATTATAAAATGAATTTGAAACTCAACTTGAATTATAATAATCTCCAGCCACGCTATTTGCCATTGATGCCTTGCATCAATATGTGTACTTGTATATAAAGACACATATTTATAGTGTTACATGTATATATTCGGACTTAAAACTATAAATGTATATATATACACATGTAAAACTATAAATGTATATTTATGTAAAAAATGTAAAAATATTTACATTTATAGTTTTACATGTATATATTCGGACTTGGTGCTTTCTTATTCGTTTAAAATATTATATTACTATTTAACTGGATTGCTATATAACACAAACCATAAGTTTTTAAACCACACCTCAGTTTAGTATATTACACATCTAGGGGGAGTTACATACCGTCCTAGTGTCAGCAGTTTTAACACAATAATTGAAAGCAATTCCCTGCTAGGGGTTTGAGGGTTACTAGTAGTTGACATTTCGGATCTCTGTATCTGATTGGACTAGACAACCCGGTATATTTTTCTTGAAGATCCTTGAGCATTTTATAGTTGCTTCAGTTATTCTTATTATTAAGATATTTTACCCAAATCGGGACATATTTCTTCTCGTAGATGCGTAGAAATTTCTGTCCTTGACTGACTGTACCGATCTGTTCCCTCCCACAGATAGCTTTCCGACTTGGGGTAGTTTCAGATTCTTAGATCGTTCAAATACAGACTTCTTGGGTGATGTCTGGTAGATGTACTGACTGTCACTTGCAGGTGATGACACTATAACATTATTTGATGGACGAACTATGGCAGAAGTGTCGAAAGAAGTGGGAAGTGTTCTAGCTATTGAAATATATTTAGTCTTAGGATTCCAGATGAGCGACTCCTTTGTGGGTCGAAATGGGTTGAGTTGATACTGGAGTGTTCTAACCCTTAACTTATATTAAGTTCCAGTATTATTGGAGCCTTTCATGTTGTAATAACTCTCTCGTTGCCTTCACCAGAATCCATTCACTGGGCCATTGTTACCGCCCCTTGAATAGATCATTCCATCTGGAATGTCCGTTTCTGCAGTATTAGTCAGGTGGACGATCGGCGGATTGAGTCTCCATGTCACGTGCACAATTTGTGGATGTCCGTCCGGTGCTTCTCTGGAGTGAGCTTACTGCCACTAAAGAATCTGAGATTTGGTTCCCAAGTCCTACATTAAGTTGTGAGAATCTAGTCAGTTAGAGCTTTTGAAGTTTTAATTCCTCATTGATTTCTTCATCATTTCAGACACCTAATAGTGGAAACTGGTTATTCAAGTAGGTTAAGAGCAAAACTTTAGGTTAAGAGTGGAACCCTAAGTTGAGAGCGGAACCTTGTCTGGATTATCTGGGCATTACCACACCATACTGGATTCCTAACCTGTGCAACTCTGTCAGTATTTCACATTGACAATCCTGTGGATGGTGACCTCAGTTGGGACTTTTAGTGCCTTATTTTTTTAGCAACTTCATTCCTCGTCCTACCATTGCTTACATTTTTTTTTCCATGTAAGGGAACAGATTTGTAAAGTTAGGGAAGGCCTTCTGTCCCTTTTGGTTTCCTGACTTGGAACTCTTTTTTTTTAATTATTTCTTTTATTTAAAGTCCATGACAAAACTATTAATCTAATGAAGTATTACTTTTACAGCTCATTGGTATTCTAAATTTAATATCGTTTCTCCCTTCCTTCAAACGTGGACGCAGCTATGCAGACATTATGGGCTCAACGCATGTCAAAGTGGCTTCAAATGTGGACGCAGCTGTGCAGACATTGTATGGGCTTAACGCATGCATGTGTTAGTAGTGATGTCAAAACACTGGGATTTCCATAAAATAGGCATTGACATGTCACGAGCCCTCACCATAATTAAATGCACAACGATCCTAGATGTACTACGCCAGTCCAGTTGTAATGAAGATGAGTTATGACTAGTGAGACTACTACTTGCAGACACGAAGCTGAGAGTACGAGTCAAGTCAGTGAAGTCTGTAGAGTTTGCGATAGCAATCGGCTCCACACAGGGAGATGATGGTCTATCTCTGGTACTTTTCACCTGTTACCATGCTGCTGCATTGAAATCCGTGTGGGGTTCCACAAGACCAAACTCACACGCACGCACGCACGCACGCACGCACGCACGCACGCACGCACGTACGCACCCACGCACGCACGCACGCACGCACCAATGTCAATACTGGGTATGCCGCTAGAGATGGAATATGCTGACGATGTGGACTTCATAGAGCAGGAAAAGAACCCCTTGACGAGCTTCTCCTAATAGCTGCAAGCAAACTAAAAATTGGCAATGAATCCAAAACAGAGTTCACCCACATATACCTATTGACAAAGCATGAACCTAAAGAAAATGACTTCGTGGCGGTGAACCGTGGAGGAAAAGTACAATCCTGGGCTCACTGCTTTGCAGTACTGCTGACATTGCTGCATGCTGCATCATGGGGAACATAGCTTCCCAGTCCTTCTGGAAGCTATGGATTCGTAGATCAAAGATTCGCTTGATAAAGAGGTTATGTTTATACAATGCAACCCGCGTATCCTTGATGCTGTATAACTGTAACAACTTGGCAGCTCCAAAGGCAGCTCTAGACAAACTCGACGCATGCCACCGCAAACACCTGTGCACCATCACTGTACACCGATGTCCAGACAACATGATTTCCAATGATGCACTATACAAGATGTGTAATACGTCGCCACTGTCTGTAAAAGTCACCCAACAAAGATGGCCCATGTTTGGCCATGTGCTAAGGATGCCAGAGGAGACACCAGAAGAGAGAGAGAAAGCCTTGGAATTCGCCAGCAAATACAAAGCCAGGAGAGGACGTCATTGCATACATATGCTAAGCGTTCTACGAGATGACCTCAAGAAAGCAGGACTCAGTACACGCAAGTCAAGAATGGACCTGACGAAGCTAAGAATTTCAGCTGAGGACAAGACACAGTGGGCAAAAGCGAAGAAGGACTGTAGCATGATACGACACGAATGTAGGGAAACATTACTATATTTATTATGGTCTCATATTACCTACGCTATGAATAGAGGGTGGGTTGGGGGGGGTGTAGGTGGCAATGGATAGATATAGTTACTAAATATGATTATACCATATTTAAGATAATAGTACTATATGTGACATCTCCTCTCTTTAAGATAATGTGTTATGAAGTATAATTAACTACTCTCTATTACTATAAGCTAAAAAGTTCCAAGAGTCATTGAATGTCATTGGAGAATATATGTGCAGATGTATGTGTGCAGATTGTGCGTGTTAGGCTATATAATAGTCTTCGTATTTTTGTGGTATCTTAACAACTCAGCCTCGTCTAGTTATGCGATGATTTGTTGGCTCTTCATTGTGCACATGGTCAGTCACAGTCAATGTGGATGTGAATGGTTGCGTGTCATTGTCATGAAGAGCTGGGCCAATGATGATTGGAGGATGTTCCACCATGGTTCGAAGATCACGTCTATTGCGTCGATAGGTAGTGCCATCTGCTGTAGTTACATTATAGGAACGAGGTGCTGGATGCTGATAAAAAACAATCGCTTGTGTCCAGTTATGCAGTGCCTTACGTATATGAATAGGATCACCTGGATATTGTTGGCAGAGGCTTTGCACGGTGATCATAAGTTTTTCTGTAAATCCTGTCGCTTCTGAAGCTGATCACATGATTGATCTACTAGTTTCGGTTTCAATAGGTTACTTGATACACATAGTTTGGAACGAAGCATTCAGCTCATTAACATTTGTGCTGGTGAATGGTTTAGTCCTGAAAGAGGTGTATTGCAATACTCTAGAAGAGCGATATAAGGATCTTGGTTTTCCAGTTCGGCCTTGCAAAGTAACTGTTTAATTGTTTGTATTGTTCGTTCACTTTGACCATTGTATGTTGGACTGGATGTTGTAATTACAAATCCCCACTCTAGCACAAAATGTCTCATTGTATAACTCTTAAATGGCATATTGTCACATATTACCTCCTGCGGGATTCCATGACGTGTAAAAATAGATTTCAACTCAATGATGACTATCGCTGCATTTTTGTCCTTTAGTATACCTATTTCTGGATACTTTGAGAAGTACTCTACCACAACTAGATAGTCTTGACCTTTGAATGTAAAAATAGCCATTCCGAGTTTCTGGTATGGACGTTCAGGTAGAGGATGTGGTTTGAGTTGTTCTTTTTGGTTGTTTCTCCTAAACTGTGCACATGGTGAACATTTGGAAATGAGTTCATCTATATCCCTAGAAAGTCCTGGCCAGAATACTACTGCGCCCGCTCTTGACTTACATTTCTCGACACTGAGGTGACTTTCATGTACAAGTTTAAGTATGTATTTTCTCATGGCACATGGTATGACTAACTGTTCGCCCAAAAATAATAGTCCATCACTCTCATGTAGAGGCTCACGAATTATCCAGTATTCTGCTACCGACGTTGGCCATTCATGTTTGTTTTGAGGCCAACCATTTGTAATTATTGTTTTACGTTCATGGAGAACAACATCTTCGTCAGTGGTTGATTTTAATTCCTCCAATTTATTTGTAGCTATAGGTAAGTTCAACTATGTACTGAAATCTCCACCTCGTTTTCCCTCTCCAGATCACTTTCTGTGTCACTTAGATGGGCATGTGATAATGTATCAGCTATGTGAAGAAACTTTCCAGGCACATATTTTAAGTGTATTGTATATCTTTGTAGCCTTAATAACATGCACTGTAAACGAGGTGAAGCTTTACCAGGGGTTTTGTTCATGATGCTCTCTAGTGGCTTGTGATCACTGTGAACCTCGACTGGCTGGCCATATATATATGTACTGATTGAATTTTTCACTTCACGTTTCTATCTGTGAATACTTCATTTCCGCCTCGCTTAGGGATCTTGAGGCATATGCTATTGGGTGATCATCCTGGAATAAGCATGCACCAATGCCGTGTTGAGATGCATCTGTTTGTATGAAAACTGGTTTCTGATGTCGCAAAACTTTAGCACAGGAAATCGAGTTGAAAGGTCTTTCAACTTTTCCAGTGCTTGAGCATGTTCTGGACAGGGTTGGGGTCAATTCCGATTGGAATTGGAATTGATCAGTCAGTTCCAATTCAATTCAGGAATTGGAATTGGAATTGATAAATCTGAGGACCCTGGAATTGGAATTCGAATTGATAAATTTTAAGACACCGGAATTGGAATTGGAATTGGAATTGATAATTTGAATTGACTGGAATTGATAAATTCCAACTCAATTCCAATCAATTCCAGTCATATTTGTCATAGATTTACTGAACATTGTTAGCTATGAAATGTACATGTAATATATTTATTATACACTGATCTTTATATGCCCTTAATGCATTTCATCCTAAATGATCTAATATGATACCATTTACCACATTTCATTTTATATGCAGGTTGATGATATTTATTATGCCAGCTGTTGTTAGATGTTTTATTGAATATTTTACAATTTATTTGACTGAATACGTTTGTCTCCTATGGCTGCAACAGTTTCTATTGAAATCAATTTTAACAACTTAGTTATATGTTTGGTTTGAAGACTTAGAATTTGAGATGACGTAGAATTTGAGATAATGATAATTCAGTGATGAGCAAGTTAGCCCTTGACCCTTTAACACATAAGCCGACCAAAACACCTTCTGCAATGAGTTTGAGAAATGTTCATTGGCAGGCCAACAGAAGACTATTTTTTGAAAATTTACCACTGGAGTGGCTAGCTGGATAACTGAGCCAGTAATTCCAGCGGTAAATTTTCAAAAAATATCTCTCAGTCTGAATTGACAAAATAAAGATCTGATAAATGCTATGAACTTTGATACATTATTGAATTAACTCAATTCTCCATGACCAGTGACCAATTAAATCTTTTTATCCTATGTGACCTTTGTATCTCCTTTATTCAATCAAAGCCACTTGAACTTATTTCATTCAGCATTCCCTGGAAACAGGGTTTCATCCCTATGATATCATGCCATCTTTAAAATAATACAAATTAGTTTAAATGATTTCAAATATATGAGCTAGAACCAAGATAACCAAATTGTGTTAAAATTATTCATCAAAATGTTAGCAATAGGGTTAAAAAAAGTAATAACTATCATCTGCATGGTATGAAATGGGTAAAGATAGCAGTACATTACAAGATAATTGCCCTGTATTTATACCCTCCTACATAACAAAGGAATCATTGAACAACCTCCTCTGTGATATGGCTCAGCTTTTAAAACACAGACACCTGGACTAGAGGTGTTATTCAAACTCGACATACATGTACTCACTACTCTCACTCAGTACTGTACTATATACGTTGTATTCTAATGCTTTTTAATGCAAACACTTATATAGCAAGGTTTACATGTATCTATAATAATTAGACATGGCATTAACCTTTAGCCCTTTCACCAGAAAGAAATCGGCATTAAGCTATAATTAAGTCAAATGAACTAAAAATAAGATCTGGTGAATGTTGACCTTTTGGACAATGATTTGACTGAAAGATATAACTATCTATTGGCAACAACAATTTTTATTCTAATTGTTTTAAATATTAAAGCCAAGCAAAAATGCCTTCTGCGCTGGTCTTTGGGAAGGCTCATATATATGTATGCTAAGTGACTATTTTTTTAAATTTACCAGTGGAATGACTGATTCCATACGCGAGCCAGTCATTGCATTGTTAAATTAAAAAAAATTTGTCTTCCCTTATCCTGCAAATGGACATTTGCTAATGATGAATCTAGTTTTTCTTGGCCAATCTTGGGCATTAAAGGGTTAAAATATAACAATGTTGATCTCAAGTAAATGTTGGTATGGAATTGGAATTGGACTTGGAATTGATAAAATGGAATTGGAATTAGAATTGGCCTTGTCTGGGTGGAATTGGAATTAAAATTGATAAAATGAATTGATGTGGAAAGGGAATTGGAATTGGAATTGATAAAATGAATTGAGATGGAATTGGAATTGGAATTGATAAAATGGAATTGACCCCATCCATGGTTCTGGATGCTACGCCCACTGAACATCTTGTTGCAACATGTAGCATAAAGGAGCACTGACTTCAGCTGAATTTGGAATAAACTTAGAGAGATATGTAATCATCCCCATAAGGCATATTACGTCTTGTTTATCGCATGGTTTGGGCATTTGATTGATTGCATTTACTTTAGCTGGATCTGGTTTTAGGCCATCCTTTGATACAATATTTCCTAAGTATTTTACCTCATCTACCTGGAATTTAAATGTGTCTGCATTGAAGCGAACGGTTGTGTTGCCTATCACATTCTATAGCCTTTTTCAGAACAATATTATGTTGTGGAGCATCCTCTCCCACGACTATTAATGTCATCGAAGAACACCTCGACTCCTTCAATATCACCAAAAATAGCCTCGTTTTTCTTTTGAAATACTCCAGCAGCTGATTTTATTCCAAAAGGCATTCTACAAAATCTATATCTGGCAAACGATGTATTAAATGTATTTATTAAAGAGCTTTCTTCATCTAGTTGGATGTGCCAATATCTATCTTTTTCGTCAAGGATGGAAAATACCTTTTTGTTGTTTAACCGTGATGGAATGTCCTCAGGTGATGGTATCTGGTAATGTTCTCTCTGTGTAGCTTTATTTAAATCCTTGTGGCCTAAACAGAGTCTTAGGGAACCGTCTTTCTTTTCTACCGGGAGTAGGCTGTTAACCCATTCAGCTGGTGTCTCTCTCTACATTAACAATAACACATGATGCTTCCAGAGTGTTCAGTCTTTTTAAGTGTGTCTTGTAGAGCATATGGATGGGACTTTCCGGGGTGGGGGTATGACTGGTGTCACCGATTGGTCAAGTTTAATATGATGATGTCCTTCAACACACCCTAAACCTGAAAACACATCAGCATAATCATTTACAAACTCATCTTTTGTCTTATGCATTTTGGCCCCAGTGGGCACCATACTTCCATACTTCCCGTCTTCCCCGATAGTACTAGGTTTTTTAACTACCAGATTTATTTTGTGAATTAGGTCAAGTGCTTCGCACGCATTTAACCCTAATATGGCTGGCGAGTTTAAGTAGGCAATTATGAATGCATTATGGCAATGCTAGCTGGCTACCTTTCGTTTTACTGTTGAGTTCCTCTTTCCCAACTGGTACAATTTTATTGTTGCCATATGATGACAATAAGCAAGATGTTGTTTGAATCATAGGACGATTGGGAATGTGTTCGAATTGTTTAAGCGGTAAAACATCGCTTCAGCTCCAGTATCCAGTTTGAAACAGAGTATTTTGAGGTCACAAAACCACGAATCTGGGTTGTGCTTGCTTGTTTCGACTGTGCCTATAAATAGCTCATTCATGCCTCTGTTACTACGAGAGTCATCATTACTACCGTCGCTGCTGCTGCTGCTGCTGCTGCTGCTGCTGCTGCTGCTGCTGCTGCTGCTGCTGCTGCTGCTGCTGCTGGTGTCTCAGCCGCGTGCTGTGAGCGCAGATCTACTCGATGTCCTGATTTTGATTTACCGTATTTCCCTTTACGACGGGGCACTTTACACATTCTGGCGAAATGGTTATTTCCTTTGTTTAAGGAACATATTTTTCCAAATGCGGGCCAACTCCTTGGGCCGTGGTTAGATCCACAATGTTTACAATCAAATGTGTGTTCATTAGTCTGTTTACCTTGCTTAGATTTGAAAGCATGGACCAATCACTCTTCATGCTGTACAACCGTCATTTGTTGCTTGCTGGCTCACGTCTATAGCTTTCTGTAATGTCAAATCTGAGCTCTCCATCAAGAGCCTCTCTTACACCACATGAAAATATAAAATATACTGTTCCATTGCCGAGAAATAATAAAATAAAGATGCCCAAAACGGTTAGCCACGAATTGATCTACAGTTTTGTTTGTTTGGGTGCATTGCCAAAATTTATATCGTTCGAACGCAGTGGTTTTTCTCGGGTAATAGTATTGTTCAAACTTGTGTATTATGTGTGTAATGTTAATATTGCTCTCACCGGTAGCCCATTGAAACGTGTTGTATACCTCTAGAGCCTCGGCACCAATGCAGTGGAGTAGGATGGCGGCTTGCCATTCAGCGTTCTCACTGTCAATTTTCGCGGCAGTAGAATAACACTTGTAACGCTGCAACCACTTCCTCCAATGTTCTGCTAGATTGCCTTCCAATGACAACGACTCATGTGGTTTGAACGTTTCCATTTTTATATAACTTCGCGACTTTTAAACTATATTTTAAAACAAATTTTTGCTCCGACGCCATATCATGATACGACATGAATGTAGGCAGACATTACTATATATATATCTACTGGTTCGATCACGAACCAGGAAGTATTGGAATAGGTTGAAAAATGTCTATGGTCTGAAAAATTTCTACGGCCGCTGCAATCTTTTATGATGCATTATGGGCCTAATTTAATAATTTGTGTTTTGTAAATAGATGTTAGATTTCTGTTTGAATTTGATGTATGTTTTAAAAATAATCAACTCGTAAAAAATAAAAACAATAGTATTATTTATTTTAAAACATAACTGTTGTGGAGTTGCGGAGACTTCCGAGGGTGGTCGTAACTTGTTATGGTCTCATATTACCGATGCTATGACTAGAGGGGGAGGGGGGAGGGGGGATAGTGGCAATGGATAGATATAATTACTAAATATGATTATACGGATCATACCGTATTTAAAATAATAGTACTATATGTGACAGACTGATTGAAGCTGTAGCATGTAGGGTGTTTCTACTACTACAGCGCAGAATACAGTAATCATACATATCCGCCGAAACAGGTCTAGTAAGAGAATGTATACAATTTATACCTTTTTGCCAGGTGTAGACAGTTTTTCGCAGCCGGGAAAAGAATACCTACGTTGCAAGTTTATTTCACGCTATAATTTATTCATTATCACCACTTTATTATTTGCAGCTATAATCATCTGTTACCATCGTCAACATTCTTTTAGTTATTGTCATATCTTCTGCATGAATTGACAAAGGAGACCGTAAATGATTTTATTTTGTTTTAATAGACATTACCATATATCTGTTGATTTCGTCTCTGTTGCTCTGTTTTAAGTGATGGGAACACCCTCCGAGAGATCTTAGTTTGAAGTGGAGGGGAGTTATTATTTCCCCACACACCACTAGATTACCTCTGGTCCACCAAACATCAATCTGTTTGTAGTGGAGCATCTGATGTCACAATCGAGACAAGCCCTTTGGGAGCGAATGTGCACTCAGCCCCATCGGAACCAAGTGGTTCTGCCATCCCTCTAACACGCAGCTGTCAAATGTGTGTAGCCGACCACGACACCCCCCCCCCCATCGACGCCCGACGGCGGGGTGGGGTGGGTCAGAGTTCTCCAGCTAAGACCTAAGCCACTCTGCAATCTTGTATTGAGTTATGACGTCACAATTCCTTTATATCCTGGGCTAGCCAAGTAATACATCTTAGTCAAGCCATGCTCGTCGAGTCGATAATGTGCAACATGCTAGGCTAATTATTCACAGAACAAGTTGACTGACAATTCCATCCAGTCCCCCTGGTACAAATATATTATTTGAGATGACGACAGCTCCTCAGTTTGACAGTTTACCTCGAGCGACTAGAACGTTCTTTTAATTGGAGTACCATTACTTTATCAAAGGGAAGTTAACTATGGTAATGTGTAGCATATAGTACTGGTAGAAAGTTGTAAGAATGATAATTGAGACACGATTAATCCTGTGTGATAATGTGATGTGTATTTAGTGCTTTGTGAAAATACTCATGTGTGCCAATTGTGGACATTGCATTTGACCTTATTCTCGCTATAGCTATTTATGTGTTGAAGTTCACGGTTATCGGATGGGTATCACTACAGGATTAAGTCCAAATGTGTATTTCTTTTGTCTGTAATGTTACAGAATATTTGCATTCTAAGGTCACTTCATCAATGGCAGATAAAATAAATTCCAGTCTGGTGAATGTTTCAACGTTCAAACTGTATTATTATGGTACTGTGGTTGAAAGACTGGTGGTCTGGTCATTGGTTCTTATGGGGATTGGCTCGCCATGGTCCCAACCCATGTACCGACCGGGATCTTCGTTCTAGCGGAGATAGATGGAATGGATGACACAATGCTGTATTCTATTAATGATGACTTGTTTAATGAACTTTCTTAATCCTATTGTTTACACATATAATTCCAAATTCTAGTCACATGTCGCTTACCTATTCTCAACTTATTCTCCTTAACTACGATGGATTCCTAAGAGAGAAGTATTATAATAAAACATAACAAAGTTAACCTTAAGGGCTTCTCTGTTACTGACCAGCCAGCTAACTACAAAGCTGACAATAATATGGTACAGAGGACGGGAGAGTTTCAACACACGCACAAAGACACACACACAAGAACACACAACTGACGAATCATAAACAGACATATATGGTACAGGGACATAGCCACATGGACACACCAACACGAATGGATTGTCATGACATCGTGTGTTATATGTAGTTACTGAGGCCTGAAAGAAGTCATCTCTGTTGAGTTTGTACATGTCTCTCTGTGGTATTTTTTTATCTCTTTTTTCGGTCAGGTTTTTAAACTCTACTCTATACAATTTTGTGAATTGACGCTGTACTTTATCTAGACTTGTGGTGTCTTCCTGGAACCATGGGCTTCCGATGGGATGACAATATTCTGGAAGTGGTCGTATCAGAGCTATATACAAATTTTAAAGAGTCACTTGTGGATGGTTAGTGAAGCAGCGTTTAATCATTCCAAGTCTCTGATTTGCTCTGAATGATATGCTCTATATGTTTGGACGGTTTGAGGTCATTTGACATTATTATTCCCAAGTCTTTCTGATTGTCACACTCTTGAAGGGGTTCACCACTAAGTATGTACGTCAAATCCATAGCTCCTCTAATGCACATTTACTGGTGTTAAAAAACAAAAGCCAATCATTGGACCATACTGACAGGCTATCATGGTCGTCCTGCAGATTTTGGCAGCCATCTATAGTCTGTATTTCTTTGTATATTTTGCAATCAGTAAAAAAGAGTTTAGCAATACTATTAACTATATCTGGCAAATCGTAAAGTAGGAAGAGAAGTGGTCCTAAAATTGTTCCTTGCAGTACTCCAGATATAACTGCTTCCCATTCAGAGTGGGTGCAATTTAAAACTGGTCATTGTCTTCGATCTGACATGAAAACTTGGAGCCATGTAAGGGTTGGTCCTCTAATGCCAAGTTTATTTAGCTTATGCATCCGTCTCCTTTTGAGGGACTGAATCGAAGACTTTACTAAAAATCAGTATAAATGATGTCGACTCCACATCCTGGGATGGCATATGTTCGAGTCCAATTGTTTAAACACTCTAAGAGCTATGTAAAGCATGAACAACTAGATTGGAAATCCATGTTGGTGACAGAAGATGATTTGGTTATCTTCACAAAGCTTTGTCAGCCTCTTCAGGATTATCCTCTCATGGGTTAGAGTTTGTGGCATTGGTTTTTTTTTATCCTTTTTGAAAAGTGCACATATGTTAGCATCGAGCCAGTCCCGAAGTAGAAGCCCACAATGACAGGAATTAAAGGAATAATTGAACAAAAAGTCCTAAGGATTTTACTCGGCTTAATAATGCCTCTTTACGGATTAATGGGTGAATCCTGTGGCTTTAGACACTAAGTTTGTTCATAAATGATGAGATTTCTACTTCAACTATTTCGTTGTCATTAATTGATTGGTTAGAGTGGTGCGCATGCATGATGGGGAGTGTGTCTCCTGTGGGTTCATCCGTCCTAATTTAAGCGAAGAATGAGTTGAAGATGTTGACCGTATCCTGATCGCTAGTGTTGGATTTGCCATCTTGCTTGAGGTAGTTGACTGAAGCATGGGATCTTGTAAATTTCCTGACATGTTTGTAAAATACATGAGCATTTGCTTCAACCCTCTCTGAAAGCTTGTGCGCATATGTTTTCTTCACTTCTCTTATTGCAGTCTTGTGATTCCGCTCTTCAGCCTCCAGTAGTTCTTAGTGGATGTAGAGTCCTGATTTCAGGGCCATATCGCTTGCTTTTCTCCTTCTCTTCTTGGCTCGGCTGCATGTTGGATGTCTCGTCCATGGGGCTTTAGAACGATATTCTGGTTTCATGAGCTTAAATGGTATGTATTTCTCTACCAGTTCGAAGTACATAACTTTGAAATGATGCCATTTTTCTTCTATAGTTCTGTGTCTCTTATAGCACGCGGGGTACGTGCTGGTCCGTTATGTTGCTCCGCTCCATTGCACTGCATGCACAGGATGCATGGGAGGGATGGTTAGCTACGGTTCTCGGGGTTACGGATCCTGTATCATGACTTTCCAGAAGGTACAAAGACTGGCTTCTAGAGCCAGTGGAACGATAACGTTCCAGTGGGGCTGTGCAACCATTGCCGCCGAGATTGAACCTCACGGTCTCATCCCAACTATTGGTGTCACAGGTATGATGGTCCATAGCTTAATTTAGTAGTCTGGACATGATAATTAATCAAAAATATATCCCTACACAAACAATGGTACTCGTTTGCTAGTACATAGGACCAAGTTGGTGTCTTGTTTACGCGGCTCGTCAGTGGTACCTCACAGATCCGTATATATCCAAGAGGTATCCCTGCAAGGGAGCGTCCTAACGAGGCTACCTATATAGTTTAATAAAAATCATTATACCCCTAAAAAAAATAATGTTGTTGCGAGAGGAAAGTGACTCACGTGGGCCTCATTCACAGGAACATGCCTTCAATGCCGAAGCAGAGGAAGAGAGCTAGCAGAAAGAGCCACTCTCTTGTTCAAACAAAAAGCCATGTGCAGTGTGTGTCAACCTAGTGAAGTTATAATTAATTGTGATGCATGCTTGGTTACGTGAAGATGGGGCGGATGATTGCCGAAGAATTCAAAGGCCACTGTCTTACATAGGTCCAAAGATACTGTATTGGTAGTTGCCGCTTTATTTATGCGGGCCTTCTGCTAAATTTTAACCTACCATTTAGTTGTTAGATTCACTTCCAAGCTTTGGCCACAAGTGGCAGGGATTCCTACCTATCTTTTGACACATGAGTCTAACTGGTGAAGATGCCCGGTTTCCCGAAGGTCACCCCACATAGCATCTCTCTCAGTAAGGCAGCGTTCGGACATGTTACGGAGTGACAGTTTCAGAATCATATAACGATCTGGTTACATATCACCCCGCAACCACATATAACATCACTAATGACAAGTTACCATTCACATAAGCAATTTAGAAAGTGCATAAAGGTTTTATGGCGGGGAATGAGGCAGACATCTATCCTTAGTGACCTTCCCGTGAGGGCGTGCTGGGTTCTAAGACCGCACCCAGTCACTGTACAGAGTTAGATGGAGATCTGCGTACCATCCGTCAGCCGTGTGTCGAGGAACTAACGTTTGCCTGTCGTTAGGGTTAAGTTTCAGAATGCCCAGAGATGCACTACAGGCCGGTTTTACATACTATTTATATTTTTTCGCAGTGCTTCCTTCTTTGGTGGGGTTACCTACACTAACTGGTATCCAAAGATACAGAGGGGGGTGTTTTTTTTCAAAATCGAATCTTTTCTCTTCAGCGCTCGGAAACCCCAATAGTTTCCCAGAGTCGGCTCATGCCAGATGGGAGGTTCAGACAATTATTACGCCTTGCGACTGGAAGTGCGCAAAAAGAGACAATCACTCAACATTAATAAGAGGCCCTAAGGTATTTGGCCAATTTTATACAATCCAGCCGGTGTGCAGTGTTATATATTCGCTACAACCGGAAAAGAGGCGTACACAAATGTCTCTCATGGAGAGATAGCCCTAACTACTTTAAACCTATCCTATCGAGCTAAAATAGCCAGGTTTAGTCAATCACATGTCAAGCTCGAGCAATGTGAGCATGAACAGTGACCTCAGTGTAAAATTGATGCTGGGGGAATAGTGATGCGATATAATGGTGCTATATAGTATAGCCTAGTGTATTGCGTCCTAGAGTTTTTATATAAACAAAACAAGATAACTAGGATGGCTACTTGCCATATACGTAACTAACTATCACAATGCTAACAGTATATCAGGTCATAGGACCTTGTGGTGCTCGTTAGTTGTAAGCACAAAAATAAGGATAATATATACAGTATAAAGATAGAAACTATAAATGCAGTCTCAGACAACCGGGGCAGTACCTATTAGTCATCAGTACCTATTATGGAATGAATGAATATAAGTGTACAATAGTATAGTTACTTGAGTACCTATTGGTCATCGGTACGGAAAATGTTCATGAATCACTGTAGGTGCTGCGTTACAGATGAGGAACGTGAGGTGGCATGATACTGAAGTTGCTGGGAAATTTCAGCAGGCGAACTGTTGATGCAGCTCACTCACATGACAGTGAAGAAAAATGACTGTAGAGAGACGTTCATTAGATAGTCATAATAACTAATATGTTAATTTAAACAGTAAGTTAGAGAGTGGCCATCCGGTGACGGTAGTTCGAAAGTTGCCCATTACAGAGAGGGCTACAGTTGTAATTAAATAGTGCATGTACATAACTGGGTACACAGTACATGATACATCGCATAGCTCTTGTGGTGTACCAGGCAGAGTCCCACCAGACTGTGGTCTAAAGGTTAATTAATCACATGACATGCTGCGCGAAAGTTTGATACCACTTTTCATCGTGGTCCGGAAGATCTGACGAGTTATCCACCAATAATCACCACTTATGCTACATGCTGTAGAGTTTACATCTGAGCCACGAGGCCCATCCACAGGACGGCTCCTCCTGAAGTGTTGTAGTGAGGAAGTCTCTTCTATTTATTTAGTTGGCCCCGGATGGCCGTCCGAGGGCCTACAGAAACTTAGGGATTGTGGATGTCGATTGCTGACCAGCGCAGGAGAACTGAATTCTGAAAGGCACTGCTGTGGTGTAGGGTACCACAGTCAGTATGCTTTTGTCCACGTCTGTCACTGCACTGGTCCAACAACCTACCACTGGCTGTCTCTCGCCGAAGTGTGGTCTCAATTCTTGATTTTTCGCTCCTTTTATACTACTCGTGACGTTAGAGGTAGGACGGCCAGCCAATCAGCTAGCGATCTGTAGCCAATCAGCATGCAGCCAGAAATGGTGGCGATGCTATCATGTGATAAGCGCATCCCCCATTCATTTAATACATACACGCGTTTACGACGTCCCAGTAATATTTTGAAAATAATTTCAGTGAGCCAGTTAAGAATAATTTTTAAAAAGTAAACAGTTTTGGAATCCTCGTCTCATTTTGGTCCTGATTGAAACCAAGAATGGCGAGAATGGAGTGATTTGAAGAAATCACGTGGACCAACTCGGTACACTATACGTACGCATCCTCTCCCGATGCTGACACATGTTGTCAGGGAAGCTCTGACGCGCGCGCATGCATGCTATGCGATCTCACAGACGTAGCCATTTTATAGAAGACCTCTCTCATATGGCTTTATACACATATGCTATCCTACCCAGGGGGCGTACACCTTACTCGCTGACTAAGATTTTTTGGAATGAAAGCTTGGACAGTGGCTGAGACAATTTTATGATCACTTTTGTAGAAGCTCTTACCGACTGTGATTTCCTGGATTAGTGAGGCATTCCCTGTTATTAGGAGGTCGTTAATATATTTATGTGCCGTGGGCTCTGTGATCATTTGAGTGAGGTAGGTTTCTTCCAAAGTATTCTTGAATTTTGTAGCAATAGATGAGCTAGCAGAATTGAATTCCAAGCAATGTCTCTAAAATTAAAATCACCTAGAAGAATACAGTCTTGATTGTTTATGCTCTGAATGCTGTCACATATAGCGTTCACATAATCTTCACCAGCTTTCTCCTGTCAGCTGTTCACAATACTTAATTGGTTGACAGTCCACCCAAACCATTTGTGCTTTGACGTTGTTTAACTTGGATGCTGTGGTTTTAGGAATTTATTTTATGTACACTAGGGCTCCTCTGTTTTTGTCTGTGTAGATGTTTGCGGGATAATTCGAAAAGTCTCTGTCTTTCCTAACCAGCTTATAGCCACCCACTTCTAGATAGTTCTGTATCTGCTATATCAGAGCTTAATAAGTCTCAGTTTGATAATATATCTGGTTGTTCTTCTTCTATGAGTTCAAATATGTGTTAATACTTTGCGTTGTCATTAGGAAATCCATACTGTGATGCGTATAAAATGTCCTTTTTTTCTAGATAATTGATTAATCTATTATACATTAATCGCTCCATTAATTTAGAGAACAGTGGACGTATTGAGACAGGCCTGTATATTGTGAAGTTGGACGAGTCTTTTGCTTTATATATTGGAGTGACAAGTGCAGATTTCAATTTTGATGTAAATATGCCTTGTACTAGTGATTGATTGCAGAGTGGCGTTAGTAAATCAAATATGCAGTGTCTAAATATGCTCCATTTAAACCCATCTACGCCAGCACTTTTCGCAGGATTAAGTGAATTAAGTATAGTGAAAATCTCTTCATTATTAACAGGATCAGCAAAAAATGAAGAGGATTGATAAGCGGAAGTATCTGTGAGGTAATCACTGTATTTAATTCCTGATGCAGATATGATTTTCTTTGAGAGATCTGGACCTATGTCAACAAAATATTGATTGAAACCGTTTACAATTTCATTGTTATCCGTGATTACCTTATTATTGTAGAGAAACTGGGTCGGTTGTGCTTTTCTATTGTTTTTATTCAAAAGTGATTTTATGATTTTCCATGTTTCATTTATATCATTTTTGGATTGCTCAAATTTATTCTGATAATAGTTCTTTTTTGATGTTTTTATTATTTGGTCCAACTTATTTCTATATTTTTTAAACTTTGTCTCATTATACTTTGTTTGACATTTTATAAATGTCAAATAAAGTTGCTGTTTTTATGACAGGCAGATATCAATCCTCTTGTCAGCCATGGTTTAGTAGGGTTGTGCTTGAATAATTTATTTTCTTTCATGGGGAAAGATTAAAGATGTTAGTGCATATGTTGTGGAGCTTGGTGTAGGCATCATCACATGACTCTATATCTATCACTTCGTTCCAGTCTACCTCAGACATGGCCTTTTTAAATTTTTCAATGTTGACCTGATTAATTTCTCTACACCTATTTTTTTCATTTTTAAATGGTTTGCTGTAGTTTGACTGTTTTTCGAGGATAAAAATTGGTAGGTGATCTGATGTGTCTGTTACGAAAATTCCTGAATGTGTTTTGTTGATGAAACTGATATTATTACTGAATATATTATCAATAGTTCTAGCCGAACTCTCAGTAATTCTGGTCGGCTTAGTTATACCAATGATGATGATGATGTTGTTGTTGTTGTTTGGATCATCCTCCTCTTGATAGGAGCACCGACTTACAGTGGTCCGTATAAGTCTATTGACACAAAAGTCTAATTAATTAGTTAGTTAAGGCACACGTAAGGTTAATAGTGTTCCATTCGTCTATGTTACCTACATGCAAGTTCGAGCATAAAGATCAAATATACAAGTCCTATATAGCTGGTATGTGAAGTATTTCGCACAGCGCTTTTATGGTAGTAGGTTGATAAGGAAGCACCTACCACAGTGTAGATTATAGCAGAGTCTTCTAGTGAGGTGTTCAATGTTGAGAAGCAGGTCCATGCAATTTGGCAGGACGTCTGTAGTGGTCAGAGCAGTATAGTCGATGATGAGTTGTAGTAGGAGGTTGTCGTCTCCACAGATGTGTATCCATACCGCAGGACCCAATGTGTCTATAAGCAGTGCCTTCCGTTCTATCACAGATAATGTCGTCTATGTGAATGTAGGGATCCGCAGTGCATCAGAAAATGTGAGTAGTCCTCTTCTGCTTATTGACAATGGCGACATATGGAGGTGACACCGTTCCGACCGAACTTGCTAAGTGTAGCTTTAACCAGGTATGTTCCGGTGATAAGACGTGCTTTGATCACGCTTCTTTTAACATCCTTTGTATCATCCTCGAGCGATTGTACTGATGGGTGGAGCTTTCCAATTGACAGAATGCTAACATTAAGATTTGCTAATGTGCTTTTCAGGCAACGTTCGTCCTGCAGTATCCCATTCCAGTAGTTGTCAACGGCACGGTATGCAGATGATTTCCAGGCAGTCTTGGTCGGTGTGGTCTGAATAAGTTCTACTATTGGTGGTAGGTCATACTCAAGGAGTAGCTTGTTTATGTATGTGAACCAGCTTCCCACGTTTTCTGCTTTCAGTGCCAGTTGCCGTACAAGGATGTTCACAATAGCCTCATTATGGCTTCTAAGTATGTTTCCTAATATTGTTAATTGTCTTAGATGCAGTTCGGCTGTAATCGGCCGTGCACCAAGTAGTAAATATACACCACACTTGGCACTACGCATTGGAAGTGCTTGGATTTTCTCAGGATACCAACAAAGAAATTCTCTAGCAAGTCGAGTTGTTTTTTCTGCAGAACAAACACCTCCAGACCGTACATTAAGCGTGGGATAACGTATAGCGACAATATGCGGTAGCATGTCTTGGGCGATATGCCGTTTGTGCCATGAAGGCCCGTACCGGTGAGGCTATACAGTGTTCTTCTTGCACATGATATGCGGTCCTGGACGTTAACAGTCTGTTCTTGTGAGAAGGTACGGATTAATCATAGGTGTGTAGCTGTTGGTGATACTGGTACATCTATGTGACCGAGGTGCCATTGCATTGTTGAGAGATGTTTTGCAGGTCTATTTGGTTTAAGTTTGAGGATAATTGTCGATTTCTCTGGGTGAATGCTATATGATGATGATGATGATGATGATGATGCTGATGATGATGATCCGAGTTGCGCATCCCCGCGTACGCGTCTAATCCCAGAGGACGCGACATGATTACCCAGCGTGATTACTGGAATCGATTCCAGTTTAAAGATTTGTTTGGATTCGTTTTCATATATGCGGTTACTCGATAGAAAAAAGATTAAACGCCAAAATAAGTTTTGTTCCTCGTGTTTTCATTTTACGAGTTATAAGGTGAGCCTACAATAGCATATGTATTTCATTTCTTTTCTTTTGATTGTTTAGATACCTTTAGATTGTAATAAAATGGGTCAATGTCACTTTACAATGAAAGTTGCCTTTTTGAGAGCTGAGTTTGCCCGCACGCTATATCATATATGGAAGTTCAACAACATGAAGCAGCAATGGCGGGTGTCCATATTATACGGTCAATTCCATAATTACTAATTATGGACACTTCTACATCCACAGGTATATAAATTGACGCTGGGAACACCAATTGTGCACCATAACCCTTACTCAACGTGTCGAATCATTCAAGAACAAACTAGATATCTACTTCCTTGCTTCAAACACAGGCCTTTAAATTTTCGTCCATCCATCACTCTACTACATATCCCCCCCCCCCCCCCCCCCACCATATATAATTGGTGTCTTCGTTCAATCTTTACAGTTCAAAATTCAAAATAGTCAAATTCAAATATTCTTTGAAGCACAGGCCTTTGAATTTTCGTCCATCCATCTCTCTACCACATATTCCCCCTAGTATATATAATATACACACGGTGTGAAACCTTCATCTGTGGGCACCATTGTCAGAAAGCTGATTGTTTGGTTTGTAGTCAGAACCGTGATGTCAGCGGATTTTGACAACAAACCAACCAATCAGCTTTCTGACAATGGTGCCCACAGATGAAGGTTTCACACCTTGTGTATATTATATATACTAGGGGGAATATGTGGTAGAGGGATGGATGGACGAAAATTCAAAGGCCTGTGCTTCAAAGAATATTTGAATTTGACTATTTTGAATTTTGAACTGCAAAGATTGAAAGAAGACACCAATGCTAGACTCTGCTGTACAAGACCTCGCCTAGCCAGGTAGTTATCAACTTTGAGGGAAAACTGCTCGAACCAACTGGCAGATCATGAAATGCATTTCTCTCATCCCTCGTACAGAAGCACACAAGATGTCGTTCTTCCCGAGGAAGGCCATACCATTATCATTGTTTTCCCTGTGTTTGCGCATACGCGTTCAAACTCTTTTGAGAGTCCCTCACGATCGGCACGCACACATATTGATTCACATGTCAATCTATGGTTATTCATTTTGCTCATACAATACTCCGCTTTTTTATTACCGATCACATTAAAAAGTAATTGAAAGTTAGGTTTTGAAATATTTTATGCAATAGAAAATATTCACTATTATTCGTTCATTTAATTTTTAATCATATAAATTCACAATTTAAAACATAATCACAATTTTTGATTTAATTATGTAATCACGCAAGCCTAGAACAATCATGACAATATGGTACAAAAAAATAGATGTGGTGTCCTGTGTTCTGTGTTTACTCACAGAAGTCTGTTTAATTAACTATCATCACCTTATATATTGTTTTGTTTTGTGTGTAGGGGTGTCCATCGACTCATAGGCTCTGCCTTTGATGGACTGCCCAATTGTAATGTCTATATTATATATCAAGCATGAAATAAATAATCTTGAATCTTAAAATAGTGAAACTACTTGTCAATATAGGTTTAAAGCAGCGCTGTTGATTTCTGACACTGAAATATTAATTCAAAATTCATATCAATCGCAAAAATTGTTCTTAGATACATAAAATATGAAGGCGTGTACCTATCTTTGGGGATTAAATAATATCAGATGACATTTTCTTCCCCTTTAAGAATAGCACAGATGTTTTTACACAGTCAGGGTCGCCATTTGTCAAACCGATCTTTCAAATATGATACATATGTTAGCATTGGTTAATCTTCAGCAACAATGCATTTATGTGAAACATGTTAAAGATGTGGTAGCATATGCTGCACAACACATACTTTTTGCCCATGCGCAAAAAGTGGGTACACCATTGGATTTAGTAGCGTCCCATTTTGTGCTGTATTGTACGCAGACCGACAATTAAAGTCAAGTTTCATACAGGTGAATAAGAACTCATACTAGTTTCTTATATTTATTCAACAATTACAATTTTTGCTCAGACTATTTGATAGGAGGCGATAATCCAAACATGCGCAATATGTGGGTACCATAGGATATATGTAACCATACGATATTGCCGTTGCAAGCACCTTTGTCACGGTCAAAGCCAAGGTGTCCGCCCAGGCATAAGTGAGTAGGGTGAAAACTAGCAGAATCTTCAGCAACTTGGAGGCTAGTCGACTGGAAGAAGATTAAACAAGCCATATCTGTATCTAGAATTTCAGCCGCGATGAGCTCACCCCTACAACAGTAGGGTAAGAAAAGTCAATTTATTTACACAAATTTCAGTACTCGAGTCTAGGCATGTAGTCAAATATAAGCGGTCACAGTAAGTTGAGCTAAAATAATAGAAGTAATAAAAACCTGAGACTTTTTCGCACAGTTTACAAGTCACAAAAACACAGGTTGACAATGTAGATGCAGGTAGAAGCATGCACAACTAATATTTATAGTGAAAAAGTCTGCATGTATTGTATCAGACTGCTCCACTAGAGGCGAGTGATTTCTCCTTTCCTACACGTGCCTACGGTTAATTTTAGGCGAATATCGCCTATACTGCTTAATAACACTTACAGAGTATAGGCGAGTACTGATGCTGCTCGCCTCAATGGCTTAAATTTAAATTCAGGAGAGCAACTGATTGCTTCCCTTCAAAATTCTCATGGAGAACATTAATATGTGTTAATAGGGAGACGTTTCGCCAATACTTGAAGCAGTACCTTATAGGTATAAGTACTTACGTGCACCTGTACAAGTCTCGTGAAATCTATTCTTGAATACTGCAACTTGGCATGGTCGCCAAAATTTAAAAGGGAATTAGAAACAGTTCAACGCCGAGCAACAAAACTTGTCCCGCAAATCAGAGAGTATAGAGACAAGGAAAGGCGAAGCCTTTAATCTAATGTCACTGAAATAGATGGTTTCGAGGCAATTTAATTGAAACATTCAAGCTCATCAGGAATCTATATAATATTGATGACTACTTTTTTAACCATCCAGTATTACACAGCCCAGAGGCCATAAGTTCAAGCTCAACATAAAACGCAGCAACAAAGATACTCGCAAGCACCTTTTCGCTAATATGGTGGTACCACATTGGAATTCACTGCCAGCTACAATAGCCGACGTGACGACAGTCAAATTATATTCAAGAACAAACTAAATATCTATTTTAAAAAAAGAACATTTGAATATAACTGAACAGGCCACACGTATACCAGACCATCACAAAGTCTTAGTGTATTTCCACCTGCACGGTGGACTCCTTGGAGTAGCCTGTGTATAGGTAGGAGTAGCCTGTGTATAGGTAAGATGCTCAGGAGCGATTTCAATTACCTGTAGATACTAGATAGGTCTCCGCTTTCCAAATCCACACTGTGGTTGCATGAAGAGACAATAGCAGCATAACCACAGAAAAAGAACACGTGCAGCCATGCTCCAGATGACTCTTCAGTTTGGGGTACAGTACTCCTTAGTTTTTCAACATGCATACAGCAAAATTGATGAGTACAAGACTTGTACGGAACAGCGCCAATACTGACTGTTACAGTTACTGGACAATTATCATCCTCCCCTCCCTCAACAATATAGATGGTGTTGTGTTCTACATTATCCGTACCATATGAAAGTGTAACAATCAGTGCAGTGTACTTGTACCATAATTGTACCATTGCATCATCTTGCTACAGTATGTATGATTACTGTGTTCGAGGGGTGTAGTAGAAACATCCTACAGATGCAATTATCATTGTCCACTATCAGGTCTTTAGATTTACCTCATTTGGGCACACCACCTATGTCGTCCGGGATCCATCGATACTCCTAGAAACTACAGTTGCTTTTACACCACAAAAACATCCATTACCGTTCAATCACTAATTACTAAATCAATTATCTGCATTTAGCTACCAGAATAGGATTTTTATGCTTGCATACACCTCCCCGTGCATATTCCTATAAATATGGACCCTCAACCAGGCTACTGGTTAGGTCCATCTCCAGTATATTAACTGATATAGACTGGCACCAGTCTGTACTCACTCCATAGTGACGCCTGTCATCCATAGTGACGCCTGTCACTAAGCTTGTTTGCGCTTGCGCACTGGAGCCCAAATAGGAAACAGATTCACTTTTCAATTATTGTGCAAGCAGAACAACTGCACAAATATTATTAGATAGTTTTTATAGCTTTGCGCTGTGTCAGCTTACACTTGAAGGACTTCCTCACGCTAAGATATGCCTATTATGAAGTCTATCCTCCCAAAATTATGTTTTTGGAAGTATTTCGTGGTTATATTGAACTTTATAACTATGTATATAGATGTTACCGGTTTTTGTGGGTTTCGTTTTCGTGGTAACAACTTTAACATGCCTAAGTCATCATCATATAAAAACACTCTATTACTCCAGTGAACCCTTAATCACTCAGTTAAAAGAAAAAATAGTGCTTTACAAGGAATTACATTTATTTCCCTATGATAGGAAACAATCGTGAATTTGAATTTTTCCAGTCTTTGAAAGGCGTTTGCATGTTTCTAGACTCCTTTTATCGAAATTCTAGGCTGTATGCTTCTTTCGTAATCTTTTTTCATTTTTTAAGTGTCTGTTTTATCGACCGATAAATCAAGTGCACGTCCTCAATCTGTGAACGAGTTCACTCTGTCGAGTATGGAGGACATTTCTGTTTTTAAGTCCACATCGAAATGCGGGATTTGCATAGGGTGGTCTGCGTTCGTATGTAAGTTTCTTTAAGGATTATTCGTCCTTACAGCGCTGCCCTATGGGCATCCTTCCTCTTCCTCCGTTACTAGTAGACAAAAGCTGTGTCTTTTGCAATATTCTAGCAATATTCTAATAATTCTAATCCAGCAGCAACGGAGTGGGGGGGGGGGGTTTCGGCGAATTCGGAAGCAGTGATAGCTTTATTTGCGAGATTTGAATCCTTCGCTGCAGTTTTGACTAAATCTTTAGATGAAAGAATATCTTCTGCCATCATGGAGGCCAAGAAACAGGAAGTTTCTTCTGATTCCGACGATAGCCCATGGGCTAGCGGGCATTCCCGCAAATGGGGGAACCCGATTCCTCTAACGTCAATGCAAGTATTCAGGTTTCCTAAGCAGAAGTCTAGAGCGACTAAGCTCTCGAAGGTGGGCTCAGGTAGTTCACCGGGTCAAACCCACAGACTTGAGGGTGACGGGCATAACCCACAAGGCGTGGTAGCGGAGGCTGATGCTGACGTCCATGAGTCTGGTGCTTATGATAATGCCAGTTTTTCGGTCATACCGGTCGTCAAGATTCTTCATAGGTTGCCTATAGCTTAGAGCCAATGATTTTTGTTTCAAAATAACATGTTTTCCATTTCAGGATATATTAAATTCCGTTTCGTCACCGATTTCCTAATTTTTCAGCTTCAAATGCATCATAATGTGTTGCTATCTCCCCATAGTTACCACCAACCCTTGTAGGTATGCTTCTCCAGAGGCCAAAAGTATAATGAGGCATTGGTAATTCAAAAAATATGATATTTCAGTGAATTAACAAGCAATATTAGATAGAATTTAAATCCAGAACTTATCACCCTTAAAATATTTCAAGCCCATTAAATTACCAATGAAACATCACAATTCTGGACTCTGGAGAACACAGTCAATCGTCACTACTGCAAATTGTGACCATGACAACATGATTGCTGTATGTACAACATTATTTTATTTTAATAAAACATACACATGTAAAAATACATGTAGAACAGTTTGTTTTGTTTTTCTTTGACAACTGAAAATTGTTTGACAACAATGCAAGCATAACATCAACATAGTTCAGAATACCAACAAGTATGAACTAAAAGACAAGAACAACATTTCTATGAAAGAAATTCAAGCAGGTAAGTAAACTTAATAAACAACTTCAGAACTTAACTCTACTCAGTTTACTAAAAAGTCAATTAGAATTAAGTCTGCGTAACAGACTATCCAGCTTGTCAGATTGCGCCCGGAACACGTTTGTGTACCGGGAACGTGTCAGATTGAGCAATGGTCCGCCATTTTATACTTTAGATTTGCCGCTTCAATAGTTTTAAAAAGGCGTGAAAATGACAAAATATTGAATGGTGATGTTGTCTAGCGTTATATATGAATATTTTATCAAGTTTCTTGGTTATGCGTCATAGTAATTTAACTCTAAACGTCCAAAAAGGGCTTCTATGGGTTTTAATTTCGCGTAAGATTGTGGAATTATGTACAGGAAAGTTGCATATCATCTCTGTGTACCGGAAAGACACGAAACAAAGTCTTGCGCATTGGAGTAAACGGATGTAATACGTTTGTCGTGATTTGGGAATATTTTGACAATAAGCGAACTCTCTACTTTGCGATAGACATCAAATAACGCCAATTTTAATGATAATAAGCGAGAAATTTAAATAAAATTAATATTTTCACCGAGATGGTCAATTATTTAATGCGATTATATCTAGTTTTTGTGGAAAACATTTAATTGTCACCAAGATACCAGATTCCGTTTCACTATGTCCATTCCGCAAATTCCATCCGCTTACCGCGATCACGGAAAATCATTGCCTCTACTAAAGCTATAGTCCACAATCTAGTTTTGCTAGTTCTTCCGCTTCCGTTGGGGTGGATTCGGGAATCGGGGTTTACTTCCGTTTTCCAGTGCTACTTCCGTTTCCGTCTGTTTCCGGTTTGTCTTCTGGTTTTGCAGGACATCCGGGTCATCAAGAGCTGGTTCTTACTTCCGTTCCGACCGTTTCCGGTATGACTAATAAGCACTTCCGCTTCCGTTTGGGACGTACTTCCGGGCTAGTGAATGAATTAAGAATAAAGAGCAATTAATTAGAGCAAATAAGCTCTCGAAGGGGGGGCTCGTGTAGTTCACCGGGTCAAACCCACATTAGACTTGACGGGCATAACTCTCAAGCCGTGGTGGCGGAGGCTGAAGCTGACGTCCATAAGCCTGGTGCTTATGCTAATGCCAAGGTCTTAGATCAGTTGTAGTGGATTCAGGTCCTCAGGACAGGGGTTACTTCCGTTTCCGGATCTACCTCTGTTTTTTCCGTATCCGGCCTGACTTCCGGTTTGCGTATTTCCGGTTCCTATGCTTATTCTGGGTTTTTTATGTGCATCCGGGTTCAGTTTCCGGTTGTATTCTTCCGTTTTGCGCATTTCCGTTTCCTATTTTTACACTTCCGGATTCGTACATCCGGGGATAGGGTCATTACTGGTTTTCATGGTGTTCTATGATTAACTTCCGGTTCTGTCTTCCTTTTTTGGATTTCCGGTGATAGCTCTTACTGAGATTCCGGGTTTGTCTTTCCTAGGATCTAGTCATCATTTTGTCTAAGAGTTAGTCTTATTTCATTAATTGCTTTTAAAATCGGAATGTTTAGTCGCTGAAAATATTAATTCCGAGACATTGCCAGTCTTGAAGTCTCTCTTGGAATTGTAGATATTCAGCATTTATTCTTTTATCAGTGAAACGTTTCAACGTAATTAAAGACTTCCAACTGGTTGGCGGATGGGTTTTTTGTTGCAGTCGATAAGTCAGTCTGTATTCTACGCATTATCGCTAGATGTCGCAATTAAAATTAATTTTTAATTTCATCCAACTTTAGATGGCCAGTTGTCTCCGGGCCATTCAGCCTTTTTTCGCGCTCTTTTCCTCTTATGTCGGCAGGTTGACATATTTATTTTATCCAAGGGAATTAATTTCTTGAGGAAAATTCCTGTTTATAGCGTAATTCTTAGTCTAATTCTGACAGGCGCTGAAAGGAATAGATTCAGTAGTGGATTCATAGGGAAGAGAATGGCTCTAAGATTAATGATTACAAGAGCAAGAAGACACTGAGAATAGAGAAATAAGACAAAAAGGGTGAAGGAAGAAGGATAAAATCCGAGTTTTTTTCTTCTGCCTTGTCACAGTCATGGTTTAGGTGTCTTTTTGCTTAGATTTTTATATCGCCTCTGTTTTTCAGCGTTTTGTTTTGTGATTCATCCCGTAATGTTTAATCATAATCTAGTATTAGTGTTTTGTGTATTTAACATCCACCTGTTTCCGGGATTCATTATCATTCTATCAATCTTTCCTTTTTATTAGCATATCAAACTCAATGACTTCCGTCTTTACAAGATGATAATATTGTTTCTAAGTCTTTAATAATAATGAGTAAAGATAAGTATAGGTCTCTTCATCCATCTTCTGCCCCTTCTAAAGTTTTCTTCTAGTCATGTTCTCCTTCCTCTCTCTCTCTCTCTCTCTCTCTCTCTCTCTCTCTCTCTCTCTCTCTCTCTCTCTCTCTCTCTCTCTCTCTCTCTCTCTCTCTCTCTCTCTCTCTCTCTCTCTCTCTCTCTCTCACATCCTTTTTTCCCTCCTATGGGGTTTTCCCGTATTTCATCTGTCAATTCTCTCCTGGGATATTCTGGTCCTGTTCTTTCATTTTCCATTCTTCTTAATTCCTCTCTTCCTCCTCCTTCCTCTTCTTCCTCCTTTGATCATCTTGATCGGATTGTTTCTGTCATTCTCTCCTTTGAGCTTGAGTTTCTAATTGTTGATTACGGTCTGGTTTTCTCTCAGTTTTCTGTTTTTAGGGATACGTCCCTTGTTCGTTCTTTCGTGTCAGCTTTTTTCTCTTCTTTCCATGTCCTCTGGTCAGGATGTTGTATCTGGTCACATTCCTTCTGATCAATCTTTTTCCTTTTCTGATTCTACAGTTTTCTTCTCCCCTAGCTTCCAAGAGGCCTTGCTCTCCTCTTTCCATTTGAACTGTTGATTCTATGGCCTCTGGTGACTATTCTCATCTTTTTTCTTTTCCATCTCCTAATCCTTCTATTCTTCTATCCCTAGTCGGTCAGGGCTAAGGAGATTTTGTCCAGTCAGGGTCTCTTCGGATGGCTGGTCCCTGGCTCACTGGTGGATTGCTTAGACGCTTTATCTTCCTTTTAAGGACAAGTTTTTTTATAGACCTTCCTTCTTTTGTGGCGGCTCTTTCCTCTTCTAATTCTTCTTTCGTGTCTCCTCTGGTCCTTTCAATTGACATCGTCTTTATCATGTTAGTTTTCTTTGTGAATTATGTTAATTCTAAGGAATTTATACATACATGAGAGCGTTCAGCCTAGGGTAGGTTTAGTAAAATGATCTCTATTCACTCTGAAACATTCAATTCTGCATTAATTTGATTTTAACAAGAGGGTATGGCATGATTAAATATGATTCTTACTCCCAAGTCAAGATGGAGATCATCTCCCAGGTCATTTCCAGTCTAGATCAAGGTATGTGGTCGTTTCCATCGACCAAAATGACACCTTTCATGTTTTCAGAAATTTTCACCGTCGTTCTATCCATATCCACGTTTATATAGACGATTGGTTAGTAAAGTAAGTCTTCTTCAATTTTCTCAGGAATTCTTCCAGAGGTTTGCAGTCTGGCATGCAACCTAGGGTGGATTTTAAATCTAAAGAAATCAAGCCTCGGTCCCTCTCAAATCTTCACGCATCTAGGTATTTCTTTCGATCTGGCCCAGGGCCTAGTCTTCCCCTCAAATCCAAGAATAGAGGCTTTATCAGTGTCAATGGAAATCCTGTCTTCTTCCATGGTCTGAGGAAGATTTCTGCTAAGAGTGATAGGTTTGATGGTCAGCCTATGTTATTCCATGGACGGCGCTGATCATGATGAGAAGACCCTTCCAAATGTATTTAATGTCCCTTTGGAAGCAGTCGGTTCACTCTATTTACCATCAGATTCCCATTAGAGAACACTTGATTCCTCTTCTAGATTTTTGGAAAGACCGTTCTCTGCTTCTGAGGGGTGTTCTACTGGTAAGGTCCTCCCCTCAGGCGATTATCCTCACAGACGCTTCTCAGGAGGGATGGGAAGCGGTTGGGGACTCCCTGTCGGTTTCTGGTCTTTGGTCCCTGGAGGAGTCGACAGCTCATATCAACATTCTGGAATTGTGTGGTGTCAAGAAGGCTATCCTTTCATGGTCAGATCTTGTGATAGGTCTCAAAGTCTCGATTCGGTCGGACAATTCGACAGTGGTCTCTTATATCAACAGGCAGGGAGCTACAAGGTCATCCATCCTTTGTCTATAAGTGTGGAACCTTCTCTTATGGTGTCGCAAGAATCAGATTCTTCTAGTGTCTCCTCATGTCCCAGGCAGTCTGAATTTTCTTGCGGACCAACTGGATCGTCCTCTGATAGATCTGTTTGCGACATCTCTGAATGCTCAGATCTCCTCTTACATGTCTCTTTTTCCGGACAGGCAAGCCCTGGCGGTGGATGACCTGTCTCAGTCCTGGACAGGAATGTTCGTCTATGCGGTCCCTCCAACGATTTTGTTTCCGTTAGTGTCAGAGCTCTAGATAAGCAGGGTTTTTGCGTTTTCACCCAATAAAAATTGCCAATCACCCAATTCATTTTTAATATCATGAGTACTGAAATAGAAAATCACCCAATTAATTTCAGTTCTCTTGCTAATAAAAGAGTGAATCACCCAATTATTGAAAAGCTTATCTAGAGCTCTGGTTAGTGTTGAAGAATGTCAAAGATCAAATATGCGAGATTCTTTTATAGCTCCTTTTTGGCCAAAGAGGATTTGGTTTGTAGACCTTCTAGATCTCCTGGTAGACTTACATCGTCTTCTTCCATTCTCCCAGGATCTTCTGTCTCAAGTAAGAGGTCTTTGTCTTCATCCAAACTCAGAGATCTTCAGTCTGTGTGTTTGGAGAATATCGAAACTAAAGTCTACGAGAATAAAGTTTCTTCAAGATCTCCAGGAATTACCAATACCAGAAGAGAGTCGAATCGCAGAGTTTACAAGTGTCGACTTAAAATTTTTGGAGAATTGTGTTCAGACCAAGGTCTCGTGCCCGATTCTGTTTCTATTCCCCAAGTATTAGACTTTTTTTAACATATCTCTTTGATTCCTTCCATTTATCAGCTAATTTGGTTAGGGGATATAGATTTTCTCTGGCATCTTCTTCCTTGCCTTCTGTATGCCGATGTCAAGGACACCAAGACCTTTAATAGTTTTTATTAGAGGTCTAGTCAATATTCGTCCTCTGATAGTCTTTACCTTCATGGAACTTGGCTTTGGTTCTTCAAGTGCTGGCAGGCCGTCATTTTGAACCTCTTTCCTCTATTAGTATTAACGACCTCTGCTAGAAGGCGTTCAGAATTCATGCTTTTTCTGCTGAAAGGGAGAGATTTATAGTTTCAGGAGACGGTTTAGTTTTAATCCCAGAAGGGATTTTTTATCTAAAACTCAGTATAACCGTTTCCTGCTAGCCCGATCATTTAAAAATCATTATCGTCTTTTTCGCCTTCCGATAAACTCTATTGTCCTGTTAGGGCATTAAGAATGTACAAACAGCGAACTGATTTCAAAAGATTTGATCCGTCCCTTTTATGTTTTTCTTATGCGGAAGCGGTAACTAAGCCGGTCTCAAAGTTTACAATATCCTGATGGATTTGGGAGACGATTAAGCTTTGTTACGAGATTGCTTCTCCGGAACAAATTAATCTCTTCCATATTAAAGCTCACGATGTTAGAGGAATGGCTTCCTCTTTTGCACCTTTTGCCTGTTCGTTTTTCATACAGGTTGCAGGATGAAAATCTGAATCCTCTTTTACAACCTTTTATCTGAAAGATCAGAGAGCAGCAGCCTCCTTTCGTAATATTACCATTTTAACCAATATAGCTGAAGACCATTTACCAAGCACATCTCACCATTTTCGCCAAGACTGGGCTGGGCGTCTGTAAGAAATGGTGAGTTTATTTTGGTTTTTATTTATCTCCTAAGTTCAAATTTTCCTTATTTGATGATCACGGTGTGATTGATTTAAATGCACTATTATACTATGTTATTAACATTTGGATAAGATTGGTTTGATTTTTATCCTTGTTTGATTGATTCTCAAATCGCCTCCCACCTAATGTTTTAAGTGGGGCACTGACCAATTCTCCTTCGATCAATACTCACCATTCTGTTACTTCTGATATACAGCTGGCCCTGACAGCGGCTCTAGGATTATAGACTTAGAAAGCTTTACCGACTCCTGGGAACCGGGTACTCGGCTACCAACTGCCGAGTACCCGTTTACCATAGAGCTCATTCTTGTTTGCATAGCAACAAGAGCAATACATGCTTTCTGCATTGAGGATTTTAGTGTTTTTTGTGAAAGAAAATCTAAGTCTTTAATCTGTGATAGTTTGTGTGTTCGTGAAAGGATTAACTAAAGGATACTATGGAGAATACCACCGAAGATAACCAGGTTGTATCGTTCTTTATTATCCATAGTTAAAAGACTTAGGTCTCTAAATTTCGCTGTGTCGCATGTTCCAATTTCTGACCCCATCGAATCTGGGACGTGTGCTAACAACGATATATGCCAGACGATCGCCTTCTTTAACCCCCAACAGGCGATCGGCAGATATGAAAATAGGTGTTATGCTACGGTATTTCTAACACGAATATCGGCTGACGTCGTTCTCCGTAGGATCCGAGCGGGTGACGTCACACCCGGTCGCTCGGATGTTTATGTGAAGAAAAATTTTTTCATTAATTCGCGCATCTTGTTCTGGGTGCTGCGTACTAAAAATGGTACCGGAAACTTTAGAATGATCAAGTTTACGTGCGATCACGATCGGTTTGCAATGATCGGTGGTTTCAAAATTCTTGAGTAGATGTGTGGTCTGCGGTTTTACCGTGTGATACAGCAGTTTGTTATACATTTTGTTGTTTTCTTCACATACCGTGCTGCTTTCGTTAGGAGTATAATTTATATTGATTAGTAAATATACCCCGAATGCTATGCGATATGATTCCTGGAGCCGTTACACATCCTGGAGGATCTATTATGGGTGTGTTTAATGCCCGCCTCGTTCTTGTCGTCATAGTCAATGCGATCGTTGTTGTAACGTGGCGGGGTGGGGTGCGGGAGGGTTACAGTTAATTTATGAGTCAAATTATTTGAAAATTAATTGTCTGCCTTCCATCCGGGTCTCGTTCTGCTTGTTTATTGTAGGTTTGTGCTTATGTTATAGGCCAAGCCAGCCCCGCCATCATGTGACGAATGCCATAAGTTTGTCCGTGTCGTGTTCAAGGACCATGTCTGTTTTAGGTGTTCCCTGTGTAATATTGATCATAGGTGTAATGTTTGTGCAGTGTGGTCCGTTGAGATGATGGTTAAGTTCCTTGCCAGAAGGACTTGGCTGGGTCTGATGCGGGGTCAGGCGGTCCGAGAGTAAATCGTGGAGCGCTCGGTTCGGCCGGTGCGGGTGCTCCACGTCCCCAGCTGGAGGTGGCGGAGATGGCACCGCCGGCGTGGTTTGGTCCGGCTGTGCAGGGTTTTTCTGCATAGCGTTCTGCCCACGCTGGTGTCATCCCTGCTACCAAAGGTTTGGGGGGGGCAGTTTCTCCCCATGCCTGGTACGGATCCTGTCCTCGGACAGGATTCTGGACTGGTTACCGAGGGGGCCGTCTCGTACGGCCCCCTGGCAGTCCCGTCTGGCTTCGGCCAGACCGGTTTCTGTTTCTCTGCGGCCACCTCCGGGTGGTCCAGTAGCGGTGGCCGGTCCGTCAGGTGTGGGAGCCGTCCGCCAGGATGGTTCCACGGTTGACTCGTCTAGTGACGACTCTTCGGAGTCTGAAGACGAGGAGGAGAGGTTGCTGCGGCCCGTGAAGCCGCAGGTGGAGCATATGGAGGTTGATTCCGTCCTAGACGGAACCGGCCTCCATTTGTCTGGTTTGGCGCAAGCCAGGTCAGCGGCTCCGCCTGTGGCTGAGGCAAATCCGTTACCGTGCACCAGTTCCGTGCGGCTTGGTTTGGCACCAGCCGTCACGGGAACGGGTGTGCCGGGCCGGGCGTGGTACTCACCTATCTCGCCTGGTCCGGCAGTCGGACGTGGGGTGCCGTTGTCGCCCGTGTCCGGCTATGGTTCCGCGACTGCTACGGGTCCGTACGGTTTTCCGTGCGGCCCTACCACATGGACCGGAGTGTTTCATGGGGTGGCGGCGGAACCGTGTGGTACCGGAGTGCCTGGCGTGGCTCCTTGCTGGGAGGCCGTGGCTGGCAGACCCGTGAGCACGTCAACGGGTGACGTGTTTGCGGGGGTGTCTTCATCGGAGGTAGATTGGTCAGATGCTCTGGCGTGGCTAGCCAGGGTTGACCCATCTGTGGTTTCGGCCACGGCCGATGAAGATGCGCCCCGTCCGTCGGTTGCGTCGATCAGGACGGGGATTTTGCCCGCGGCCCGGATCCAGTCAGTGGGACTGGATCCATGGTTCATAGAATTGTTGGATGCTATTTATAGCAAACAACTGATGACCAAGGGTCAGCTCCCTGCGGCCTCCAGGGAGGTGCGGGCAAGATGTCGTATTCCGCGGGGGGAATACGACAGGTATGGTGTAGTCCTGTCGGTCACGGAGGATGACCGATGGGTACTGGGCGTCCAGAGTGCCGTGGCGGGTCACCCCGGTCCGGCACTTGTGGACAAGTCTCAGGTACACCAGGAAGAAGTCCTGTCCCTATGCGATGAGGGTGTGAGGGCAGCGATGAGCGCTGTCAACCACTCTTATCGTCTTCTTCAGTCGGTGTGGGCTGAAGCGGGGCAGGCCACCCTGTGCCACCTGTGGCGCTTTCATGTGTCAATGACGGCCTGGTGCTGTCGATGGACGCATTGGCAAGGGTGCAAGCGCGTTTGACGAAATCCAGGAGGCAAATGGTCATTGACCATATGCGTCCGGCTACGGCAGTCAGGGAGCGTCTTCTTGGGACGCCCCTGACAGGGCCTAGCATCTTCGGTGGCCAAGCGCGGTCCATCTTAGAGGATACCACCAGTATCGCGCAGAATCGGTTAGCGGTAAACCTACAGCAAGAGCTAGTGCGGCAAGCGCACGCACTAGGGCCTGTGGGGAAGCCGCTAACGGGACAACCTTCAAAGGAGCAGAAGAAGCATAAGGGCAAGGCGAAAGCTAGGCCTGTTGCGACTTCTGCTTCAGCTGGGTTTTCAGAGCCGCCGCCGGCGAAGAAGCCCAGGAAGGTTGTAGAGGCGGCTACCCTCCCCAATGTTGCTCCTGACCGCCCTAGAGGCGGGAAGGGGAAGGGTACGGGTAAGGCCTCAAAGGGCGGACAGAAGGGGCCGAAGCGTACCTGAGGATACGAAAGCTCCCTTCATATCCGCCTGGACCGCGCCTGTGCGACAGGAACAGCGGTGCCAGTTATACCCGTCGTGCCTAGAACGAAATGGTTCTCTCTCTCTCTCGTTAAGAAAGAGGGGAGGGGGCCGGACTGCGAGCCGGACAACCCCGTTAGACGTCGAGGCGTCTATGGTGGGTGGAAGGCTCATGCGTTTCGTCGAGGCCTGGCGAGGTGTGACGTCAGACAGTCTGGTCCTGGGATGGTTATCCCAGGGTTACATGCCGGAGTGGTAGGACTTTCCACCACAAAATCTGTCTTTGGCACCTGTCTGGACACCCGTACCAAGGGAGCCAGACAAGTTAGAAGCCGTTCAAAAGGAAGTGTCGTGTTTGCTTCTGAAGGGAGCAATAAAACCAGCAAACCGAAACACTCCAGGCTTCTATTCAAACATGTTTCTTGTCCCCAAGAGCACAGGGGGATGGAGACCCATACTCAATCTCAGGCCATTAAATTGGTTTTATCCATACGCCTGTTCCAGATGGAAACGCCGAGGTCGGTAATGCGGGATTGAGGAAAGGAATGTGGTGTGTATCGATCGATCTGAAAAATGCATATTTCCACATTCCTATGAATCGGAGTTGGCACAGGTTTCTGAGATTTGCGTTTCAGAATCAAGTATGGGAGTTTACAGTTCTCCCGTTCGGCCTGTCGACAGCTCCGAGGGTTTTCACAAGAGTGGTCCTTGCGGTGACAGCGTTTCTCAGAAAAGAGAACGTGGCGCTACACACCTACATAGACGACTGGCTGCTCAAGGCAGACTCGGCAGCCAGGTTGAACGTGGATACTGCTCTGACTCTGAAGTTACTTTCAGATCTACGCTGCATAGTCAACGAGGAGAAATCCGAGTTGACGCCCACTCAACGTTTTATTTATTTGGGGATGCGATTCGACCTCGAGGAGGGCAGGGTTTACCCGTCAGAGCCCAGAGTGGTGTCTCTGTTAGCCATCCTCAAGAGTTTTCGAGTGGGAAACCACATTCAGGCGAGGCGGTTCCTTCAGATGCTGGGCATGATGGTCTCCATGGAGCAGGTTATCCCGTACGCTGCTCTAATGCGAAGGCCTATCCAGTTGTATCTGATGTCTCTGTGGAAACAGAGAACAGAACCCCTGTCAAAACTGGTGCCAGTTTTGGAGCCGATAATATCGCATCTTATATGGTGTAAACAGCGTCAGAATCTCCTATTAGGGGTTTCGCTGCACCTACCCCGCCCCCAGCTGTCCGTCTACATGGATGCATCTCTGGAAGGGTGGGGTGCCTGCCTGGGAGAACTCCAGGTCTCGGGCACATGGACTCTCCCGGAGAGTCAGCTGCATATCAATCTGTTGGAAATGATGGCAGTGGAACTGGCGTTGGAAGAGTTCCTTCCGATGATCAGGGGCAAGGTGATATTGATACGGTCGGACAATTCGACAGTAGTATCATATATAAATCGCCAAGGCGGGACCAGGTCGCCCACTCTGTGTATCAGGGTGTGGCACTTGATTCAATGGTGCAGGAATTACTCGGTTGTTTTGAAAGCAGCTCATATTCCTGGCCGATTGAACATTCTGGCGGATGCTTTGTCTCGCAGACAGAGAATCCTGCCAACAGAATGGTCCCTCAACCCTCCAGTTCTGCGACGGATCTTCGAGCATTGGGGCAAACCCAACGTGGACTTGTTCGCCACAAAGGAAAATGCTCAAATCATGACATATGTCTCGCCGATTCCAGATCCAAATGCCGTCGATACAGACGCTCTGGCGATAAGCTGGAGAGGGATGCACGCTTACACGTACCCACAGACCATTCTTCTACCGAAGGTATTGGTGAAGGTCAGGGAGGAACCGTGTGTGGTCCTGCTAATAGCGCCGTATTGGCCGAGCAGGGCGTCGTTCACAGATCTTCTAGATCTGCTGGTGGAAAATCCTGTGCAGTTGCCCGAGATTCCGAACATAATCTCCCAGGCCAAGGGACGCTTCCTACACGAGCGTCCCGAAATGTTCAAATTGACTGCGTGGATGTTATCAAATAATGTTCCACGTCGGAAGGCTTTTCTCGACAGGCTGCTGATTTCATCGCGGCTGCGAGAAGGAGGTCAACCTTCAAGTCATATAACAACAAGGTTAACAGATTTGCAGACTGGTGTGAAGAAAAGGGTATTGATACCTTTCAATCCACTATCAGCAAATAGCAGACTTTCTCTGTGAGCTGTTCTTTTGAGGACTAGCTCCCGTCACAGTTGCTGGATACAAGTCAGCTTTGGCATCAGTTATCCCTTGTCTAGCCAACAGGGATAGTCCAGAGGTGGCCCCCTTAAATGTGATGTTGAAGGGAATGAGCAATCTCCGACCGAGACAACCGGTAGTCATTCCAGCCTGGAGTCTATCTTTAGTGCTTAATGTACTGGCCAAGCACCCTTTCGAACCATTGCGTTCGGCTAGTCTAAAGCATTTGACTCTAAAGGCAGTCTTTCTATTGGCAGCTTCCTCAGCTAGAAGGCGCAGTGAGATCCATGTGCTTTCGGCAGAGAGGAACCGATTTATTGTTTCTGGAGAAGGTCTGCGTCTTCTGCCAAGAGCAGAGGTTATGTCAAAGAACCAATCTTTGAGATATCCCGGCAAACCGATCATTATACCGAAGTTAACTAGGTTTGATCGTGATGCCAGTGTCTGGTGCCCGGTCCGTGCTTTGACTAAGTACAAGAAACGGACTGACTCGTTACGGTCGAATGATAGACATCTGTGGATCTGCCATAAAAAGTCTTATGGCGCCGCATCCATGGATACTATCTCTCGTTTGGTGGTCGAATGCATTCAGACTACTCACGAGATGGCGACTGGGCACCAGGTGCAAGGCGTAAGGGCACACAATGTCAGAGGAATAGCCGCCTCGACCGCCCTTTACAATGGTGTTCCGTTATAGGACATCATGCCCGTTGCACAATGGCACTGTGAGTCCTCATTCACGGATTACTATATGAGGGATGTGTCAGACTCGGCCAATCCACTCGGTTTAGCTGTTTTTCAAACGATAGTTGGTGACCACACTGTTTTTCACCCTTTTCTCACTTTGGTAAGAAAAGAACCTAAAGCAGGCATGGTCAGGCGAGAGGATGTCAACCAGATTGTGTCACCGATGGCCGAACCGGTGAATGGTTGGAGGCGGTACGTCTGAAGTCCAATTATCATAAGGTAATTCAATAAGTGAGAGTTTTTTGTATTATGTATATGTATCATGTTCATTCATCTTATATATTCATGCTCATTCCCAGGCTAATACATGGAATATGCAGGGAGTAGTTAACCCTCTTGGCATATTTGTGTTTTCAGGCGAGATACATGTTCGTTAGTTCTCTCCCTTTTCTTAGGAGGAAAAAGGGGGGGGGGGGCCTGTGACGCGAATGTGATTCGGTTCCGTGAACTTGACGGTCCTTTTAGGTCTCCGTTAGTCAAGTTTGAAGTCTAAAATCTTTCTCCAAGGGGCAAAATTAGCATTTATGGCTTGCCCCTTCCCACCAGGTTACTGATCAAATCTGGTGTATATCAGAAGTAACAGAATGGTGAGTATTGATCGAAGGAGAATGCAGGAAATGTCAATTTCCCTTTCTCCGAGATCTAACAATACTCACCATTCTGTTACGGACCCAGCCTCCCAGCCCCACGGAGGCAAGCCATAGTTTTCTCTTGTTTGGTGGCTATGCAAACAATATGAGCTCTATGGTAAACGGGTACTCGGCAGTTGGGAGCCGAGTACCCGGTTCCCAGGAGTCGGTAAAGCTTTCTAAGTCTATAATCCTAGAGCCGCTGTCAGGGCCAGCTGTATATCAGAAGTAACAGAATGGTGAGTATTGTTAGATCTCGGAGAAAGGGAAATTGACATTTCCTGCAATCTACGTGTTTCAGGGTATGAAATAACGGTCGGACATCGGTCATGTCCGATCAAATCTGGATGGGTAAAATTTTTTTACTGAACATGAATTTTGGGGGAAATTTGCAAATTTTGGAAAAAGAGAACAAGTGAACAATGTTGGTATCGCACTCAAATACGATAGATCGATCGAGCGCGCGTTTGTGCGTCATTTGCACATTTCTAAGTGAAAACGATATTCACCTTGGTTACCAGTATTCGTGATCTGTCAAAACGCGTCATACCGGCAAATTCATCCTAGAGGGTGGTCTTACAATAGCTAATTGTCCCGGGAATAGTGTAAACCTTTTATACTGGCGAATTTTCTGATTTCTAATGAGGGATATAGACCGTGAGTGACTTGAAAATTAAGTCATACGGCGAATAAATGACACTGACAGATAAAATTGCATAGAACATCTGATAAATGATACCACTCAAAATCTTGTCATTTCGCTAGTCTGAAAATGATCGAGTCGATGCAAAATTAGCAATGGCGGATCTACAAAATCGGCCACTGCGCACGAGTTAGTGATGTGTTCTTACACACCTGTCATGAGAAGAGAATTTGGTCTCGCAATTTCATTGGTTGTTGGACATAATTATATCTAGAAAATCCAATAACATTACGTGAGAGATTTTCACAGATGTTTGAGACGCGTTCTTTCACGCCTTCGATACTGAAGAAGCTAATTCTTCCTCGCGATTTCCTTGGTAGCTGTATATAGAAAACCAATGAAATAGCGGGCGAGTTTTCTCACAATAGAAGTGAAGAAAGCAAGTTCATAAATAATCGCACTGTAGAAGACACTTGACAACACGCACGTTACCATTATATTTGCGTTCTACAATTAACCATTTAATGGTCAAATTTGCCTAAAAATTTTAATTAAAAATAGGTAATGGCCATTTGCAGGTCAAGAGATTATTTTTGAAAATTTACCACGTGAATGACTGTCTCAGTTACTGAATAAGCCATTCCAATGGAAAATTTCAAAAATAATCTCTTGACCTGCAAGTGAACATTTATCAGGAAAACTATCACAAGCTTTCTTTGACTAATGTGTTCTAAAGTGAAAATCTTTTTACATTTAATTGTACATGACTGTGACAGCAGTTGATATGTTGCTAAAATGGCATCTGAGCGAAAAGTGGCCAAAGGGGCAACCCTTTCTAAATGGAGGACCGAGTAAAAGTGGTTAAGTCCTAATTTTCTGGCTCCTACAGTTGACTATGAAATTGTTCTATCTTTATGCATTTTCAGGACAAAATGGGTAAAAATAGAAAAATTTCACAGCCAACCGAAAACCTATATTTTTCTCCAGAAATGCAGGAGATGGCCTCTGAGAGCATCTAGATTTACACATTTTCGGGGGGAGGACCCCCGGACCCCCCCCCCTCAGGTTAGTCAACTTCCGCTTTTTTGTCAGATCAAATTGACTCCTTATTTCAGACCCTGGTGTTTAGCAAGTAGTGATTGAATGGTAATGGATGTTTTTGTGGTGTGATAACAACCCCCACAGACCCCCCTTGTGGGTTGGTCTGTTGTTTTATTAACCACTATAAAAACATACTTACCATTCAATCACTATGACCCGGCCTCAGCCACCTCGCGTGGAATTGATTTGAGAATTTGCCTATAATATTTGTCACTTAAATTCAGAAAAGTGAATCTGTTTCCTATTTGAGCTCCAGTGCGCATGCGCAAGCGCGCTTAGTGACAGGCATCACTATGGAGTGAGTACAGACTGGTGCCAGTATATCAGTTAATATACTGGAGATGGACCTAACCAGTAGCCTGGTTGAGGGTCCATATTTATAGGAATAGGCATGGGGAGGAGTGTATGCAAGCATAAAAATCTTATTCTGGTAGCTAAATGCAGATAATTGATTTAGCAAGTAGTGATTGAACGGTAAGTATGTTTTTATAGAGGTTAATAAAACAACAGACCAATCCGCAAGTGGGGGGGGGGGGGGAGTCTGTGGGGGGAATTTCGAAATCTGAGACATTGATTTCGAGTTTTAATAACACTATAAGACTGAATGGCCATAAAATGCCACATCATCCATCTCTGAGTATGTAATTAACGATTACCATATAGAGATACACTAGCATTTTAAGTGTGGCATACTGGCAAATGAATAAATATCATTGTTATAATACATGTCATTCTGAATGCTGAAATGTGTTTTAAAGGAGTTAATTTTAGAAGCTAGTTTGACTGAAAGAAATTACAGACGGCAATTAATCACTTACAGAAGTTACACTCAAATTGTTTTCAAAATAATTAGCAGAGCTTCAACAGTGTTTCTCATGGCATCTAAATTTTGGAGCCCACACCTAGAAATCTGGGGTTCCCAAACTGAAATCTGGGGTTCCATGCAGTTTTTCTCATTCTCATTCAAATTAGAGAGATAACCACATGCTCACAGCTATGAATTATGGGGGTCCGGGGCATAATTTATCTGGTATCGCATCTCAATTTGCTACACATATTTAGGCCACTGCTATACATTCTGCATCATGCATAGCTGTATCTGCTATGCAAAATTTTTATGGATTGCAATTTAGCATAGATTTTCATAAGTTCTATCATTAACCCTTTCAGCGACTAATCCCTGAAAAAGTAAATTCTTTACAATGTATAGCATATTCTGTTGAATATTTTGAAATTAATATGACTGGAAGCCATTGCTGCCAAAGGCAACAATGGGTTCCAGTCAAATTAATTTCAAATTATTCAACAGCTTTTCCTGTTTCTTTGCTCTGAGATTGAGATACAGGGAATTTATCTGTGAAAGAGTTAATTAATTGCTATACATTTTTGCAGATAACTATGCAATTTAAAATTTGCAAAGCAATTCATGCTATGCAAATATTAAATTCTAAATTATGCCTGGGGGGGCCAATGCTAGATTTTGTGGGTATGCTTGTGCAAAATACCTATAAAACTAATTAGCATTTAACAATCATACCAGATTTTCAAGGGTCTCATGGGACCCCCTGCCACAACCTTTGGGGGGTCCCAAGTTAAAATTTGAGTGTCTACCCTAAAATGGACCCTTAAACCCTGCATGTATCATTGATATGTCTAAAATAGAAGGAAAAGTGTTAACACCACATTTTCAGAGTATTTATTTAGAAGGGAAATTCCAGTTTTTTGCTTCGTATGTGATTAGGATTGGACTACGGTATAGAAGCGCTGACAAGACGGGTTATTGTAATTAGCATACTTTTCATTTAATCTTGGCAAGTGTCTTAGTAAAAATATAATCCCAGGTTAGGGGTGTTATTTTGTTTACAGTAATAAGAAAACAGATCTTTTATTTGCCGGTAAACTAAATCAGGTGAAGAGAACTTGCAGTTGTTATTGGCAGAGTAATGCTTTAGCCTAAAGATGGAAGTTGTGAATTTCATATTAAAAGTTATTGCTATAATTACCTCTCCAATTAAAATAAGTGCGAAAGAACACATTTTTACAAATATTTGTTGTATATTTTGCCGTATCTAATGAAATATTCACAATTGAAAAATCTTTCATCTCCAAGTTCGTATTTTATCCTTAATTACAAAATGCCATTATTGGCTCGCCTGGCCCTTCAAGTAAGCTTATGCCATGGCGGCCATCCGTCGTCCGTCAACTTTTGCTTTAAAATGCTAGTCCTCATTAGCCTCTTGGCTGGAATGACCCTATGGTCGTAGGCGGCAGAAGTTCCATTCGGAAGTTTGGTTCCGCAATTTTATGGGTCAAAATCTGAGCTCTTATGACAAATGTACCGGAAATTGTCTAAATGCTTCTTACCCTTCTGAGTGATTTCTACCAAATTTGGTGGAAAGGATCCTGTGATGAATCATGATGATCTCTAGTTGTTATTACACCACAAAAACTTCCATTACCGTTCAATCACTACTTGCTAAATCAAATATCTGCATTTAGCTATCAGAATAAAATTTTTATGCTTGCTTATACTCCCTAATGCCTATACCATCACCATGTAGACCCTCCACCAGGCTTCTGGTAGAGGGACCCCCTACATTAGCCTTACAATAGACTGGCACCAGTCTGTACTCACTCCTTGGTGATGCTTGTCACTAAGCACGCTCGCGCATGCGCAGTAGGCCCCAATTGTGAAACCTGAATCACAGTTCTGTCAGCTATCAAAATTAGATATAAAAGTTAATTAGCTTGCTTTTATAGACAATCTACTACAACTAATAGAACAAGGATGCCTACCATGAAGTCAATTCTTCCTAAGTTATGTTAACTTTTATATCATGGTGTTTTAGAGGCGTTTGTAACTCTAGCGTTTGGAGTTACCAGTTTTCGTGTCAACACTCCCGATTTAGAGGTTAGAGTAACCATGCCTAATATATACCATCAAAATACCATGTTAGAAGGAATAGTAGCCAGTACCACTCCTAATAACGTAATCTTAGGGCTCTCAAAATATAATACTGATCTTTCTTCAAAGCCTTTATTAAGATCGCCCTAGGAGTCGCTTTTGTGAGGTCTCAGGGGTTTCTCAAAACTAGTTGCTTTATGTCGTATCATTTCTTATTCTTGTAGGAGGCGTCAATAGCCTCGGAGAAAATAAAGTGTGCGTCTAACAAGTGTGATCGTGTTCACGCGAAGGAGTATGCGGGTCATGTTTGCCTGAAGTGTACCACCTGCACCTCTCTAAAAATGTGTGGTGTGTGCAAGGGTTGGCCATTGGTCATTTCAAAAGCGTTTTTAAGGACCCTGTAGTTAAGCCAGCGTTGCCCTCAGGTCGCCCTCCCTCCGTTGTTCTAAATTAGTGCCTGCTTCCATATCTGTTAACACGGCGGTCTCAACATCGGAGGGGGGCAGCTCCTCTATATCAGATCCGGTCATGGCATTATTTGCCAGGTTTGAATCCTTTGCTAATGTGTTAACCAAGTCTTAAGACGAACGTATCTCTTCAGCTATTAAGGCCGCTAAGGAGGAGTCATCAGACTATGAATTTAGCCCCCAATCTCGATCACGGAAGTGGGGCAAGCCGGTTTCATTAACAACAAGGCAACAAATTAAGTCCCCCAGGACGAAGTCCGGCGAATCAAAAAGGAAAACTGGTAAGACGTCCGTTGGTAGGAGCCAGGTCACGCCGATGGCATCAGGACTAGAAGAATCTGATTTGGCGCCTGCAACCAAGGTCCGTTTCACAGTAATTCCGATTGCTAGGAAAATGGTAAGATCGCCGATCGCATCTAAAGAAGCACCCACCTCTGCTCCTGGCGTTGCCAGACAAGTGGGTTTGCTGTCCGGAATGGAGTCTGGTTTTACCAGGCATCCGGAAAGGAGCACTGAGATTGTTTCTGGCGTGTCCGAACATCCGGTGACTCAGGAGAATAGGAAATATGCACCAACATCCGGTTCCGAATCAACATTTTCCGGCGATAGAGCTTCCGGTTCCGGGAGGAAGAATGTAGTTCCGGGTCTGCTGGACCCGGCAGTGCATAGGATGGCGTCTTCCGTTTCCGGTTTTCCGACTTCCGTTTCCGGTAGTAGTGGTACTACTTCCGGTAGGGAAAATGTGCATCCGGGTCTGTTGGACCCATATATGCATCATTCCGCTTCCGGATTGTCAGGATCTTATATCGGTAGTAGTGTGACTACTTCCGGTAGGAAGGAGGCTTATCCGAGTCAGTTGGATCCGTCATTGAGTTCGTCCTCTTGGTCCGGTTCAGCTTTGTTTACTTCCGGTTCCGGGGGTAGTTTAGACACTTCTGGTTTGAGTTACGCAGGTCCGGGTCATGTTGACCCGTCCTTGCAAGCGTCTTCCGGGGGGGGGGTGGGTTTCAGTTTCCGCATCAGGTGACAGTAGTTCTACTTCCGGAATAAGATACGAACTTCCGATTAACGCAGATTCACAGTTAAGTAATAGGTCTGTTAATTCCGACTCTAGTTATTTTTGCGCCGCTCCTTCCGGCTTGGATAGACAGTATCCGGATCGTTTTTCTAGTTCTCAATTTGTTCCTGGGTCAGATTTTGTTCATCCTTCCTTTCGGGATGTAGTATCTCTCTCTCGTTCGTCATCTCCTTCCCGGTTCTCTCAAGTAGGGTCTCAGAAGAGTAGTAGTCAGCCGTCCTCTTCTTCTGCATCCGGCTTATCCGCTAGGGATTTTTCGTCGTCTCATGTTTCTAATTCTTCTTCTCTTTTTCATCCATCATCGATATCTCCGCCTCGGGGTTTTTTGCATATGCCGGCTTCCCTTCAGCAAAATTGTTTGGCAGCTTCGAACATACCTTCGGCTTCTGCTCCATCTGCCCCTCTGTTGCCTTCTTATTCTTCATCCTCTCCGGCGTTTGATCATTTGGATCCTATTGTTTCAGTCGTTCTGTCCCCAGAATTAGAATTCCAGATAGTTGATTCAGGATTAGATTTTTCATTGTTTTCAGTAAGCCGCGATCCCTCTCTTCATCGATCTATTATTTCGGCTAGATTTTCAATTTTGTCTAGATTTTCGGCTAGTGAGGTGGATCCAAATTTTTTCAGTGCTAGTCAGCCAGAGGATAGGGCTGTGAGTCCTCCTTATCAGGCTCCGTTGGGTTTAGATTCTCTCTCTGACGCTCCTTCTAGAACGTTAGTTTTCTCCTTCCTCTCTGAGGATAGTAGATTCTTCGGTGTCGCTAGATTCAGATATCTGTCCTTCTGCTTCTGCGTCGGCTCCATCTCACTTTTCGGTCAGGGCTACTCAGAGGTCGGTCAGGGCCAGAGATCTGAGGAGGTTCTATAATGAGAGGGCCTCTCCAGATGACTGGTCTAAGGCCCATCAATGGATAGCTTCGTCTCTATCTCTTCCTCTTCAGGATGAATTTTCGGTTGAACCTCGACTCTTCGGCTAATGTTCCTTCTGTGCTTCCAGTGGATAACTTGGTCGTTGATATGTTAGATTTTTATATTAACGATGTCCAAATGAAAGAATTTTCTCTTAATCCAAAGGTAGATGCTCCAGTTCAGGTCCCTAAAGAAGATTACGTTAGGTTGGCTTCTACGCAGTCTCTTAGTGGTCCGACATGGGAGGTTCTTTCATCACATCTGAGGGAATCGGCTAAGGTAGAATCGTCATCAGACCTTGTTAGATGGGAGTCAGTATGTCGGGCTCAGTTGAAGTCAGCAAATTTTTTGGCCCTTCTTTCGGAAGCTATCCTCAAAAATCAGGAGAAAGGAGGTCAGATTCCTCCAGAAATATTTCGTACATTAGTTGACCTTTCAAGAAGTTCGTTGAATTCAGTTTGCCGTTCGTTAGGTTTCATCACCTCTAAGAGAAGGTCACGAAAGCTTGCTGAGGTGAAGATATCGGATTCCTTCAGGAGTAACCTGATATCTGCTCCGCCTTTCGGATCAGATATTTTCGGTCAGGATGCTACATCAATTCTTAGGGAGGAGTCTGATCGGCTTAGATCGGCTAAGGATCTGCGAGAGCAGATTTCTATTTTAAGGCCTTCGGCAAAAAGAAACTCGGCCGCGGTAAACAGTCCCTCCTCTTCTCCTAGAAGGAAGAGTCTTAGGCCGGATGAGTATGGGGCTTATCCGTCAAGGGTTTTTACGAACTCTAGTCGTTCCTCTCCTGGCCATTCCAGATCCGCGGAGGAGGATCGTTTTAAATCCATTTCATCGCATAGACCTAGAGCCCAGGTGCGCCAAGCCCCTCAGGCGAGCAGGGGGCAGTTTTTTCTCGTGGTTATAGGTCCAGGTCTAGAGGACGCGCCTCTAGAGGTTTTCAACCAAGGCGGGTTTGAAGGGGTGGCCTCAGCCCGGGCAGGCCTTTCCCGTTCTCCTTGTCCAATTGTTCCTCCTCTTCTACTACCTTTGAATCTTTCGGTGCAATCCCTTTTTCCCAGCGTGCCAGTAGGAGGGCGATTGTCTCTGTTTTGGGAGACTTGGCAAACCCTCGCGCAGGACTCCTGGCTGGTAGATCAAATCCGCTGGGGTTATGCACCGTATTGGATAGATCTGCCGCCTCCTCTGTCTTTCCAGCCCAAGTGGACTCCAGTTCCATCCAATATGGAGAAATTGGGAGCACTGGAAGACGAATTGGAGGCGATGAGGTTGAAGGAGGCTATAGAAGAGGTTCCGTGTTGGAGAGTAGACCCGGGATTCTACTCAACTCTATTTCTAGTCCCCAAGAAATCAGGGGGATGGCGTCCAATCATCAATCTGAAGAGGTTAAATCTGCAGATATCCACCCCAAAATTCAAGATGGAGACGGTATCTCAGATTATCGCCAGTTTGAGTCCAGGCATGTGGACAGCGTCCATAGATCTCAAGGACGCCTACTTTCACATTCTCATCCATCCTTCGTTCAGAAAATTCATGAGATTTGCGTTCAAGGGCCGCGTATGGCAATTCAGAGTCATGCCGTTCGGGCTGACCACGGCTCCTTTCTTCTTCACACGCCTAGTGTCAGCTGTGGCAGGTTTTCTGCACAGTCGTTCTATTCCCCTTCATGTTTACATAGACGATTGGTTGCTAAAAGCAGAATCTGCCTCAATTCTGGCAGGCATCATTCCAGAGGTCTGCAGTCTGGCTTCCAGTCTAGGATGGCTTATAAATCTAGAAAAATCATCTTTGGTTCCATCTCAGATTTTCACCCACCTAGGGGTGACGTTCGACCTAGAACAAGGCTTAGTCTTCCCGTCAGATGTGAGAGTAGAAGCCATCCTAGTAGCCATGGAGATTCTGGCATCCTCTACCATGGTCAGAGCAATTTTCTTTCTCCGAGTGATAGGTTTGATGGTCAGCGTCGAGAACATCATCCCGTGGGCGGCGCTGATGAGGAGACCTTTCCAAATGTATCTTATGTCCCTGTGGAAACAGTCGACCCATTCGGTCTACCATCAGATCCCGGTCAGAGAGCATTTAATTCCCCACCTACAGTTCTGGAAGGATCGCTCTCTGCTTCTGATGGGGGTTCCTCTAGTCAAGTCTTCTCCTCAAGCGATCATCTTTACAGACGCTTCCCAGGAGGGATGGGGAGCGGTCTGGGGTTCCCTTTCGGTTTCAGGCCTGTGGTCTCTAGAGGAGTCACCAGCCCACATCAACATTCTGGAATTGTGGGCTGTCACGAAGACTCTCCTTGCTTGGTCGGATCAGGTGCAGGGCCTCAAGATCTCGATTCGATCGGACAATTCGACAGTAGTCTCGTATATCAACAAGCAGGGAGGCACAAAGTCGTCGCGCCTTTGTTTGGAGGTGTGGAATCTCCTCACGTGGTGTCGGATGAAGCAGATTTTCCTGGTGTCCTCCCATGTCCCAGGATGTCTGAATTTTCTGGCGGATCAGTTATCTCGGCCTTCCAAGTTCGCCCACACAGAGTGGCAGTTAAAGAGGTCGGTTGTCAAATCGATCTTCAACCTCCTGGATCGTCCCCATGTAGACCTGTTCGCGACCTCTCTGAATGCCCAGATCTCCTCTTTCATGTCTCCTTTTCTGGACAATCAGGCGTTGGCGGTGGACGCCCTGTCTCAGTCCTGGACAGGAATCTTCGCGTATGCGTTCCCTCCGACTATCCTGCTTCCTTTGGTCCTGAAGAAAGTCAAGGATCAATTATGCGAGATGTTGTTGATAGCTCCCTTTTGGCCAAAAAGGATCTGGTTCGTAGACCTTCTCGATCTTCTAGTAGACTTCCCGCGTCTGCTGCCGGTGTCACCAGATCTGTTATCCCAAGTAAGGGGAACGTGCCTTCATCCAAACCCAGGAATTTTCAGTCTGTGTGTTTGGAGGATATCGAGTGCGCGGTCACTGAGAATCAATTTTCTGCGAGATCTCAGGAAATCATTAATTCGGCCAGGAGGGAGTCGACCCGAAGAGTTTACAAGGGTCGACTTAAGATTTTCGGAGAATGGTGTTCAAATAATGATTTCGTGCCCGATTCTGTTTCTATATCCCAAGTGTTAGATTTCTTATCCTATCTGTTTGATTCTCTTCATCTGACTGCTAACACGGTTAGAGGATATAGATTTTCCTTAGCATCTTCAATTCCTTGTTTGTTAAATGCGGATGTTAAGGATACTAAGGTGCTGAATGGTTTCATCAGAGGTTTAGGTAATATTCGTCGTCCTATTGCAAAACCTTTACCTTCCTGGAACTTGGCTTTGATTCTTCAAGTTTTGGCAGGTCATCATTTTGAACCCATTGCGTCGATTAGCTTAAAGCTTTTAACGTTTAAGACAGTGTTTCTAGTAGCGGCTGCCTCGGCTAGAAGACGATCTGAGATACATGCTTTTTCCGCTGAAAAGGATAGATTTATTGAAGCTGGAGACGGTTTGGTTTTATATCCTAGAAGGGATTTCTTATCTAAAACGCAATCGAACCGTTATCCAGCTAAGCCGGTTATTTTGAAATCTCTATCTTCGTTTTCTCCGTCAGACAGATTTTGGTGTCCGGTCAGAGCGCTTAAAGCTTATAAGCGTCGTACCGATTTTAAAAGATCCGATCCGTCTCATTTATGGGTTTCTTACGCGGAAGGGGTAGCCAGACCGGTCTCTAAAGCATCCATTGCTAGATGGATTTGTGACACCATTCAACTTTGCTACGAGATTGCTTCTCCTAATCAAATCAATCTCTCTCACATTAAAGCTCATGATGTTAGAGGGATGGCTGCCTCTTTCGCTCTATTTGCTGGCTCTTCTGTAGACGAAGTTATGCAAGTGGCAGGATGGAAATCCGAGTCTACCTTTACATCTTTTTATTTGAAAGACCAGAGCGCAGCGGCTTCCTTCTTTAGAAACATTACTATTTTAACCAAAAAGGCGGAAGGCCATTTACCAAGCACATCCCACCATTTTCGTTAAGCCAGTGCATCTGGGGTAATGGTGAGAGTTGTTCCTTGGTTATTATTATTATTATTATTATTATTTTAATTCTTTATGTTTAAAGTTTTATTTGATTGTTAATCACTGTGTGATTGATTAGGAGGCACCATTATGTTATGTTGTTAACATTTGGTTATGTTTGTTTGATTTTTATCCATGCTTATGGATTCTCAAATCACCTCCCACCATAGTTTCGTAGTGGGGAACTGACCAAATCTACGGGTTTAGCAAGTAGTGATTGAATGGTAATGGATGTTTTTGTGGTGTAATAACAACCCCCAACAGACCCCCCTTTAGTGGGTTGGTCTGTAGTTTTATTAACCACTATAAAAACATACTTACCGTTCAATCACTACGACCCGGCCTCAGCCACCCCGCTGGGGATTGATTTGAGAATCTAGGCTGGATGTATGGCACTTATATTTAGAAAAGTGATTCAGGTTTCACAATTGGGGCCTACTGCGCATGCGCGAGCGTGCTTAGTGACAAGCATCACCAAGGAGTGAGTACAGACTGGTGCCAGTCTATTGTAAGGCTAATGTAGGGGGTCCCTCTACCAGAAGCCTGGTGGAGGGTCTACATGGTGATGGTATAGGCATTAGGGAGTATAAGCAAGCATAAAAATTTTATTCTGATAGCTAAATGCAGATATTTGATTTAGCAAGTAGTGATTGAACAGTAAGTATGTTTTTATAGTGGTTAATAAAACTACAGACAAACCCACTAAAGGGGGGTCTGTTGGGGGAATTTCCATACAGAATTTTGATTCATCAATTATTTTGGAGGTCAAATATTTAAATGTACTGGAAATTGTCAAATTGCTTCTTACGATCTTCACCGGTCTTAACCAAATTAGGCTGAAAGGATTCTATGGCCATAGGCTCTAGAACATCCATTCAGAATTTTGATTCATCAATTTTTTTTGTGAAAGATTTTATGAACAAATGTACCGGAAATTGTCAAATTGCTACTCCCTAGCTGCTTGACATATTTCAACGAAATTTCGCCAATGGATTCTATGTTGGTAGGCTCTAGAAATTCTATTCAGAATTTTGATTGATCAATTTCTTGGGTGAAAATCTTAGATTTTATGAAAAATTTAGCAGAAATTGTCAAAATGCTGTTTCTCATTAGTTGCTTGACATAATTCAACCAAATTTGGCTAGAGTGACCCTATCAAGGTAGACTAAAATTTCTATTCAGAATTTTGATTGGCCAATTTTTAGGGTGGCCATCTTGGATTTTCCGAAAATTATTCATCATATCTATTTAAATGCAAATGGTTTAAATCCTTAATGGGCCAGGTGAACGGCCCTTGAGCCTCTTGTATTAAAGGTATACCATCATGGATATTCAGAGTTTTTGAAGGTCCAAGACACACTCAGATTAGATTGTTGCGGTCGATTATGGTCTGGGTCGAACTTATCACTATTCACGGTTGTGACAGCTACTGTAAAAATTATGTATAATCTTATTTCCAACTAACATATGTGTTGAACAACTAAGTTCCGGTGATATTTTAGCTAGCTCATTTAGCAATATGTACAAAAATAATGTCAATCAAATTTTTTCATTGATACACATATTAGGGGCATATAGGTAATGCAAAGGTCTGGTAATAACGAAAAGAATACCTCTTGCGGAGATGGAGATCATACTGTTTAGTGATAGTCGTATATGCACTGCTTTTACGAGTCCTTAGACTGTTGGTATGTCACATAGTATGTGACTAGTGTGTTGATTCCCCTTTCTGTAATTGAGTAATCTATATTTGATAATGGCACCAGTACGAGCAGTTTAATGCGTACTGCATTTACATGAGGCGTACATGGTACCTATGAATATTTAAATGTTTGTGTACCCATGAAATATTTAACTGTTTGTGTACCCATGAATATTTAAATGTTTGTACATGGATGATTTCTATGCGTACAGTACGCTTGTAGCACCTTATCTGGAGTGCGGACAGCAAGAGCAGTAAGACCAACTATGGCCTCCACAAGTCAACATATGTAGCCAAATGCTAGGTGGAGCAAGGTGTAACCATGAGTGTAGGCAGGACCTGTTCTCCTTCGATCAATACTCACCATTCTATTACTTCTGATATATACAGCTGACTCTGACAGCTGGCTCTAGGACTATAGACTTAGAAAGCTTTACCGACTCCTGGGACCGGGTACTCGGCTCCCAACTGCCGGGTACCCGTCTGCCATGAAGCTCATTCTTGTTTGCATAGCGACAAGAGAATACATGTTTTTGCAGTTGGAAAGTCTTAAGATTGTTTAAGCCTACGTCTTTACTGTGATTAATTGTGATAGCTTGTGCGTTCTCAAAAGGTTATTTGGATTAATATGGATGCCACCGATGATAACCAGGTCGTATATTTCCATGTTATTCCATAGTTAAAAGACTTAGGTCTCTAAAATTTAGTCTGTGTCGCATGTTCCAATTTCTAACCCCCCAAAAAACAACAAAATATGCCAGATGATCGCCTTCCTTTAAACCCCAACAGGCGATCGGCAGATATGAAATTAGGTGTTGGCTTATCGGTGTTTTAACACGATTATCGGCTGACGTCTTTCTCAGTAAGATCCCAGCGGGTGACGTCACACCCGTGTTTCTCGGATGTTTATGTGAAGAAAATGTTTCATTAATTCGCGCATCTGATTCTGGGTACTGCATACTTTAATTGGTACCAGAAAAACTTTGGAATTTTCAAGTTTTGCGTGTTATCACGATCTGTTTGCAATGATCAGTGGTTTCAAAATTCTTGATTTAGATGTGTGGTCTGCGGTTTTACCGTGTGCTACAGCAGTTTGTTTACATTTTGTTGTTTCTTCACATATCGTTTTGGCCTTCGTTAGGAGTATAATTTATATTTATTAGTAAATATACCCCGAATGCTATGCGATATGATTCCTGGTTCCGTTATACATCCTTGAGGATCAGTGTATGGGTGTATTATTGCCCGCTTCGTTCTTGTCGTCATAATCAATGCGATCTTTGCTGTAACGTTGTGGGGTGGGGTGCGGGAGGGTTACAGTTAATTTATGGTCAAAATATTTGAAAATTAATTGTCTGCCTTCCATTTCTGTTTCGTTCCGCTGGCTTATTGTAGGTTTGGCTTTTTATAGGCCAAGCCAGCCCCGCCATCATGTGACGAGTGCCACATATCGTACGGGTTCTATGCAAGGAGCATGTCTGTTTCTCCTTCGATCAATACTCACCATTCTGTTACTTCTGATATACAGCTGGCCCTGACAGCGGCTCTAGGATTATAGACTTAGAAAGCTTTACCGACTCCTGGGAACCGGGTACTCGGCTCCCAACTGCCGAGTACCCGTTTACCATAGAGCTCATTCTTGTTTGCATAGCAACAAGAGCAATACATGCTTTTTGCATTAAGGATTTTAGTGGTTTTTTGTGAAACAAAAGATCTAAGTCTTTAATTTGTGATAGTTTGTGTGTTCGTGAAAGGATTAACTAAGGACTATGGAGCATACCGCTGAAGATAACCAGGTTGTATCGTTCTTTATTAGCCATAGTTAAAAGACTTAGGTCTCTAAATTTCGTTGTGTCGCATGTTCCAATTTCTGACCCCATAGAATCTGGGATGTGTGCTAACAACGATATATGCCAGACGATCGCCTTCTTTAAACCCCAACAGGCGATCGGCAGATATGAAAATAGGTGTTTGCTATGGTATTTCTCACACGAATATCGGCTGACGTCGTTCTCCGTAGAATCCGAGCGGGTGACGTCACACCCGGTCGCTCGGATGTTTATGTGAAGAAAATTTTTTCATTAATTCGCGCATCTTGTTCTGGGTGCTGCGTACTAAAAATGGTACCGGAAACTTTAGAATGATCAAGTTTACGTGCGATCACGATCGGTTTGCAATGATCGGTGGTTTCAAAATTCTTGAGTAGATGCGTGGTCTGCGGTTTTACCGTGTGATACAGCAGTTTGTTATACATTTTGTTGTTTTCTTCACATATCGTGCTGCTTTCGTTAGGAGTATAATTTATATTGATTAGTAAATATACCCCGAATGCTATGCGATATGATTCCTGCAGCCGTTACACATCCTGGAGGATCTAATATGGGTGTGTTTGATGCCCACCGCGTTCTTGTCGTCATAATCAATGCGATCGTTGTTGTAACGTGGCAGGGTGGGGTGCGGGGAGGTTACGGTTAATTTATGAGTCAAAATTATTTGAAAATTAATTGTCTGCCTTCCATCCGGGTGTCGTTCCGCTTGTTTATTGTAGGTTTGTGCTTATTTTATAGGCCAAGCCAGCCCCGCCATCATGTGACGAATGTCATAAGTTTGTCCGTGTAATGTTCAAGGACCATGCTTGTTTTAGGTGTTCCCTGTGTAATATAGATCATAGGTGTAATGTTTGTGCAGTGTGGTCCGTCGAAATGATGGTTAAGTTCCTTGGCCAGAAGGACTTGGCTGGGTCTGACGCGGGGTCAGGCGGTCCGAGACGAAATCGCGGAGCGCCCGGTTCGGCCGTTGGGGGGGGGTGCTCCACGTCCCCAGCTGGAGGTGGCAGAGATGGCACTGCCGGCGTGGTTTGGTCCGGCTATGCAGGGTTTTCTGCATAGCGTTCTGCCCACGCTGGTGTCGTCCCTGCTACCAAAGGTTGGGGGGCAGTTTCTCCCCATGCCTGGTACATATCCTGTCCTCGGACAGGATTCTGGACTGGTTACCGAGGGGGCTGTCTCGTACGGCCCCCTGGCAGTCCCGTCTGGCTTCGGCCAGACCGGTGCTGTCTCTCTGCGGCCACCTCCGGGTGGTCCAGTAGCGGTGGCCGGTCCGTCAGGTTGACTCGTCTAGTGACGGCTCTTCGGAGTCTGAAGACGAGGAGGAGAGGTTGCTGCGGCCCGTGGATAATATAGAGGTTGATTCCGTCCTGGACGGAACCGGCCTCCATTTGTCTGGTTTGGCGCAAGCCAGGTCAGCGGCTCCGCCTGCGGCTGAGGCCAATCCGTTACTGTGCACCGGTTCCGGGCGACTTGGTTTGTCACCAGCCGTCACGGGTGTGGCGGGCCAGGCGTGGTACTCACCTATCTCGCCTGGTCCGGCAGCCGGACGTGGGGTGCCGTTGGCGCCCGTGTCCGGCTACGGTTCCGCGACTGTTACGGGTCCGTACGGTTTTCCGTGCGGACCTACCCCATGGACCGGAGTGTGGTAGCGGAGTGCCTGGCGTGTTAGCCGTGGCTCCTTGCCGGGAGGCCGTGGCTGGCAGACCCGTGAGCACGTCAACGGGTGACGTGTTTGCGGGGGTGTCTTCGTCGGAGGTAGATTGGTCGGATGCTCTGGCATGGCTAGCCAGGGTTGACCCGTCTGTGGTTTTGGCCACGGCCGATGAAGATGCGCCCCGTGCGTCGATTAGGACGGGGATTTTGCCCGCGGCCCGGATCCAGTTAGTGGGACTGGATCCACGGTTCATAGATTTGTTGGTTGCTAAGGCCTCCAGGGGGGTGCGGGCAAGATGTCGTCTTCCGCGGGGGGAATACGACAGGTATGGTGTAGTCCCGTCGGTCACGGAGGATGACCGATGGGTATTGGGAGTCCAGAGTGCCGGGTCGGGTGGCCCCGGTCCGGCACTAGTGGATAAATCCCAAGTACACCAGGAAGAAGTCCTGTCCCTATGTGATGAGGGTGTGAGGGCAGCTATGAGTGCTGTCAACCACTCTTATCGTCTCCTTCAGTCGGTGTGGGCAGAAGCGGGGGGGGGGGGGGGGGGGGCAGGCCACCCTGTGACACCTGTGGCGATTTCATGTGTTAATGACGGCTTGGTGCTGTCGATGGACGCATTGGCAAGGGTGCAAGCGCGAGTGACGAAGTCCAGGAGGCAAATGGTCATTGTTGGGACGTCCCTGACAGGGCCTATCATCTTCGGTGGCCAAGCGCGGGCCATCTTAGAGGACACCGCCAGTATCGCGCAGAATCGGTTAGCGGTAAACCTACAGCTAGAGCTAGTGTGGCAAGCGCACGCACTAGGGGCTGTGGGGAAACCGCTAACGGGACAGCCTTCAAACAAGCAGAAGAAGCATATGGGCAAGGCGAAAGCCAGGCCTGTTGCGACTTCTGCTTCAGCTGGGTTTTCAGAGCCGCCGGCGGCGAAGAAGCCCAGGAAGGTTGTAGAGGCGCCTACCCTCCCCAATGTTGCTCCTGACCGCCCTAGGGGCGGGAAGGGCAAGGGGAAGGGTAAGGCCTCAAAGGGCGGACAGAAGGGGCCGAATCGTACCTGAGGGTACGAAAGCTCCCTTCATATCCGCCTGGACCGCGCCTGTGCGACAGGAACAGCGGTGCCAGTTATACCCGCCGTGCCTAGAACGAAATGGTTCTCACTCTCTCTCTGTAAGAAAGGGGGGGGGGAGGGCCGGACTGCGAGCCGGACAACCCCGTTAGACGTCGAGGCGGCTATGGTGGGTGGAAGGCTCATGCGTTTCGTCGAGGCCTGGCGAGGTGTGACGTCAGACAGTCTGGTCCTGGGATGGTTATCCCAGGGTTACATGCCGGAGTGGTGGGATTTTCCACCACAAAATCTGTCTTTGGCACCTGTCTGGACACCCGTACCAAGGGAGCCAGACAAGTTAGAAGCCGTTCAAAAGGAAGTGTCGGGTTTGCTTCTGAAGGGAGCAATAAAACCAGCAAACCGAAACACTCCAGGCTTCTATTCAAACATGTTTCTTGTCCCCAAGAGCACAGGGGGATGGAGACCCATACTCAATCTCAGGCCATTAAATTGGTTTATCCATACGCCTCGGTTCCAGATGGAAACGCCGAGGTCGGTAATGGCGGGATTGAGGAAAGGAATGTGGTGTGTATCGATCGATCTGAAAGATGCATATTTCCACATTCCTATGAATCGGAGTTGGCACAGGTTTCTGAGATTTGCGTTTCAGAATCAAGTATGGGAGTTTACAGTTCTCCCGTTCGGCCTGTCGACAGCTCCGAGGGTTTTCACAAGAGTGGTCCTTGCGGTGACAGCGTTTCTCAGAAAAGAGAACGTGGCGCTACACACCTACATAGACGACTGGCTGCTCAAGGCAGACTCGGCAGCCAGGTTGAACGTGGATACTGCTCTGACTCTGAAGTTACTTTCAGATCTACGCTGCATAGTCAACGAGGAGAAATCCGAGTTGACGCCCACTCAACATTTCGTTTATTTGGGGATGCGATTCGCCCTCGAGGAGGGCAGTGTTTACCCGTCAGAGCCCAGAGTGGTGTCTCTGTTAGCCATCCTCAGGATTTTTCGAGTGGGAAACCACATTCAGGCGAGGCGGTTCCTTCAGATGCTGGGCATGATGGTCTCCATGGAGCAGGTTATCCCGTACGCTGCTCTAATGCGAAGGCCTATCCAGTTGTATCTGATGTCTCTGTGGAAACAGAGAACAGAACCCCTGTCAAAACTGGTGCCAGTTTTGGAGCCGATAATATCGCATCTTCTCTGGTGGAAACAGCGTCAGAATCTCCTATTAGGGGTTTCGCTGCACCTACCCCACCCCCAGCTGTCCGTCTACACGGATGCATCGCTGGAAGGGTGGGGTGCCTGCCTGGGAGAACACCAGGTCTCGGGCACATGGACTCTCCCGGAGAGTCAGCTGCATATCAATCTGTTGGAAATGATGGCAGTGGAACTGGCGTTGGAAGAGTTCCTTCCGATGATCAGGGGCAAGGTGATATTGATACGGTCGGACAATTCGACAGTAGTATCATATATAAATCGCCAAGGCGGGACCAGGTCGCCCACCCTGTGCATCAGGGTGTGGCACTTGATTCAATGGTGCAGGAATTACTCGGTTGTTTTGAAAGCAGCTCATATTCCTGGCCGATTGAACATTCTGGCGGATGCTTTGTCTCGCAGACAGAGAATCTTGCCAACAGAATGGTCCCTCAACCCGACGGATCTTCGAGCATTGGGGCAAACCCAACGTGGACTTGTTCGCCACAAAGGAAAATGCTCAAATCATGACATATGTCTCGCCGACTCCAGATCCAAATGCCGTCAATACGGACGCTCTGGCGATAAGCTGGAGAGGGATGCACGCTTACGCGTACCCACCCACCATTCTTCTACCGAAGGTATTGGTGAAGGTCAGGGAGGAACCATGTCTCGTCCTGCTAATAGCGCCGTATTGGCCGAGCAGGGCGTGGTTCACGGATCTTCTAGATCTGCTGGTGGAAAATCCTGTGCAGTTGCCCGAGATTCCGAACATAATCTCCCAGGCCAAGGGACGCTTCCTACACGAGCGTCCCGAAATGTTCAAATTGACTGCGTGGATGTTGTCAAACAACGTTCCACGTCGGAAGGCTTTTCTCGACAGGCTGCTGATTTCATCGCGGCTGCGAGAAGGAGGTCAACCTTCAAGTCATATAACAACAAGGTTAACAGATTTGCAGACTGGTGTGAAGAAAAGGGTATTGATACCTTTCAATCCACTATTCAGCAAATAGCAGACTTTCTCTGGGAGCTGTTCTTTTCAGGACTGGCTCCCGTCACAGTTGCTGGATACAAGTCAGCTTTAGCATCAGTTATCCCTTGTCTAGCCAACAGGGATAGTCCAGAGGTGGCCCAGTTAAATGTGATGTTGAAGGGAATGAGCAATCTCCGCCCGAAACAACCGGTAGTCATTCCAGCCTGGAGTCTATCTTTAGTGCTTAATGTACTGGCCAAGCACCCTTTCGAACCGTTGCGTTCGGCTAGTCTAAAGCATTTGACTCTAAAGGCGGTCTTTCTATTGGCAGCTTCCTCAGCTAGAAGGCGCAGTGAGATCCATGCGCTTTCGGCAGAGAGGAACCGATTTATTGTTTCTGGAGAAGGTCTGCGTCTTCTGCCAAGAGCAGAGTTTATGTCAAAGAGCCAATCTTTGAGATATCCCGGCAAACCGATCATTATACCGAAGTTAACTAGGTTTGATCGTGATGCCAGTGTCTGGTGCCCGGTCCGTGCTTTGACTAAGTACAAGAAACGGATTGACTCGTTACGGTCGAACGATAGACATCTGTGGATCTGCCATAAAAAGCCTTATGGCGCCGCATCCATGGATACTATCTCTCGTTGGGTGGTCGAATGCATTCAGACTACTCAGGAGATGGCGACTGGGAACCAGGTGCAAGGCGTAAGGGCACACAATGTCAGAGGAATAGCCGCCTCGCCCGCTCTTTACAATGGTGTTCCGTTAGAGGACATCATGGCCGTTGCACAATGGCACTGTGAGTCCTCATTCACGAATTACTATATGAGGGATGTGTCAGACTCGGCCAATCCACTCGCTTTAGCTGTTTTGAAACGATAGTTAGTGACCACACTGCTTTTCACCCTTTTCTCACTTTGGTAAGAAAAGAACCTAAAGCAGGCATGGTCAGGCGAGAGGATGTCAACCAGATTGTGTCACCGATGGCCGAACCGGTGAATGGTTGGAGGCGGTACGTCTGAAGTCCAATTATCATAAGGTAATTCAATAAGTGAGAGTTTTTTGTATTATGTATATGTATCATGTTCATTCATCTTATATATTCATGCTCATTCCCAGGCTAATACATGGAATATGCAGGGAGTAGTTAACCCTCTTGGCATATTTGTGTTTTCAAGCGAGATACATGTTCGTTAGTTCTCTCCCTTTTCTTAGGAGGAAAAGGGGTGGGGGGGGGGTGACGTGAATGTGATTCGGTTCCGTGAACTTGACGGTCCTTTTAGGTCTCCGTTAGTCAAGTTTGAAGTCTAAAATCTTTCTCCAAGGGGCAAAATTAGCATTTATGGCTTGCCCCTTCCCACCAGGTTACTGATCAAATCTGGTGTATATCAGAAGTAACAGAATGGTGAGTATTGATCGAAGGAGAATGCAGGAAATGTCAATTTCCCTTTCTCCGAGATCTAACAATACTCACCATTCTGTTACGGACCCAGCCTCCCAGCCCCACGGAGGCAAACCATAGTTTTCTCTTGTTTGGTGGCTATGCAAACAATATGAGCTCTATGGTAAACGGGTACTCGGCAGTTGGGAGCCGAGTACCCGGTTCCCAGGAGTCGGTAAAGCTTTCTAAGTCTATAATCCTAGAGCCGCTGTCAGGGCCAGCTGTATATCAGAAGTAACAGAATGGTGAGTATTGTTAGATCTCGGAGAAAGGGAAATTGACATTTCCTGCATTCCGCTGTACTAAGTGTAGTCTTGACAGTAGGTGTAACGTTTGCGCTGTGTGGTCGGTCGATATGATGCTTAAGTTCCTTGCCAGAAGGACTTGGCAGGGTCTGACGCTGGGTCAGGCGGTCCGAAAGTAAATCGTGGAGCGTCCGTTTCGGCCCGTGGGGGGGGCATTCCACGTCTGCAACCGGAGGTGGCAGAGATGGCACCGCCGGCGTGGTTTGGTCCGGCTAGGCAAGGTTTCTTGCATAGCGTTCTGGCCACGATGGTGTCGTCCCTGCTGCCAAAAGTTGTAGGGCAGGGTTCTGGACTGGCCACCGAGGGAGCCGTCTCATACGGCCCCCTGGCAGTCCCGACTGGCTCCGGCCTGATGGGTTCTGTCTTTCTGCGGCCACCTCCGGGTGGTCCAGTAGCGGTGGCCGGTCCGTCAGGCATGGGAGCCGTCCCGTCCGCCAGGACGGCTCCACGGTTTTCGTTGTCTAGTGACGACTCTTAGGGGTCTGAAGATGAGGAGGCCGAGGAGGAGAGGTTGCTGCGGCCTGTGATGCCGCGGGTGGAGAGCATGGAGGTCGATTCCGTCCTGGACGGAACCGTCCTCCATCTGTCTGGCCTAGAGCAAGCCAGAGCAGCGGCTCCGCCCGTGGTTGAGGCCACTCCGGTTCCGGGCACCTGTCCCGTGATGGTTGGTTTGCTGCCAACAGCGCGGTAACGGGTGTGGCTGGCCAGGCATGGTACTCACCTATCTCGCCTGGTCCGGCGGTCAGACATGGGTTGCCGTTGTTTGGCCATGGTTCCTCAACCGCTACGGGTCCGCACGGTTTTCCGTGCGGGCCTACTCCGTGGGCTGGTGTGTTCCATGTGGTGGCGGTGGAACCGTACGGTACTGGAGTTCCTGGCATATCAGCAATGGCTCCTAGGCGGGAGGCCGTTGATGGTAGGGCCGTGAACATGTCAACGGGTGAAGTGTTCACGGGAGTGTCCTCCTCGGAGACGGATTGGTCTGAGGCTCTGGCTTGGCTAGCCAGTGTGGACCCGTGTGTGGTTTCGACCACGGCCGAGATGGATGTACCCCGTCCATCGGTTGCATCGATTAGGACGGGGATCTTGCCTGCAGCCCAGATCCAGTCTGTTGGACTGGCCCCAAGGTTTATGGAGTTGCTTGATGCTATTTATAGCAGACATGACCACGGGCCAGCTTCTTGCGGCCTCCAGGGAGGTTCGGGCAAGGGATTGTATTCCACGGGGGGAATACGACAGGTATGGTGTTGTCCCGTCGGTCACCGAGGATGACCGTTGGGTACTGGGTGTCCAGAGTGCTGGAACGGGTGGCCCCGCCCCAGCACTGGTGGACAAAGCTCAGGTACACCATAATGAAGTCCTGTCCCTATGTGATGGGGGTGTGAGGACAGCAATGAGTGCTGTCAACCACTCTTATCGTCTTCTTCAGTCGGTGTGGGCTGAAGCGGGGGCAGGCCACCCTGTGCCACCTGTGGCGCTTTCGTGCGTTAATGACGGCCTGTTTTTGTCTATGGACGCATTGGCAAGGGTGCAGGCGCATGTGACTATGGCCAGGAGGCAGATGGTCCTTGACCCTATGCGTCCAGCTACTGCCATCAGGGAGCGTCGTCTTGGGACGCCCCTGACAGGCCTTAGCATCTTTGGTGGCCAGGCGCTGGCCATCTTGGAGGACACGGCCAGCATTGCGCAGAATCGGTTGGCGGTTAATCTGCAGCTAGTGCGTCAAGCGCATGCACTAGGGACTGTAGTCAGGCCACTGACCGGGCAACCTTCAAGAAGCAGAAAAAAGCACAAAAGCAAGGTGAAAGCTAAGCCTAGTGCTGCTTCTGTTTTCTGCTGGGTTTTCTCAGCCGCCTCGGCGAAGAAAGCCAAGAAGGTTGTGGGGGCCCCTACCCTCCCCAATATTGCTCCTGATCGCCCGAGAGGGGGGAAGGGGAGGGGTAAGTCTTCAAAGGGCAGACAGAAGGGAGCGGATCGTACCCAAGGGTACGAGGGCTCCCATCGCATCTGCCTGGACCGCACCTGTGCGACAGGAACAGCGGTGCCAGTTAGACCGGCCAAGCCAAGACCAAAATGGTTCTCTGTCACGAGGGGGAGGGGGAGAGCGGATCGCGAGCCAGACACCCCGATTAGGCGTTAAGGCATCTATAGTGGGTGGAAAGCTCATGCGTTTCGTCGAGGTTTGGCGAGGTGTGACATCAGACTGGTCCTGGGGATGGTAATCCCAGGGGTACATGCCAGAGTGGTGGGACTTTCCACCACAGAATCTGTCTTTGGCACCTGTCTGGACACCCGTTAAACGGAACCAGACAAGTTAGAAGCTATTCAAAACGAAGTGTCAGGTTTGCTTCTGAAGGGAGCAATAAACCAGCAAAGCGGAACACTCCAGGCTTCTATTCAAACATGTTTCTTGTCCCCAAGAGCACAGGGGGATGGAGACCCATACTCAATCTCAGGCCATTAAATTGGTTTTATCCATACGCCTCGGTTCCAGATGGAAACGCCGAGGTCGGTAATGCGGGATTGAGGAAAGGAATGTGGTGTGTATCGATCGATCTGACAGATGCATGTTTCCACATTCCAATGAACAGGAGTTGTCACAGGTTTCTGAGAGTTGCGTTTCAGAATCAAGTATGGGAGTTAATATCCTCCCATTCGGCCTGTCGACAGCTCCAAGGGGTTTTCACCAGAGTGGTCCTTGTGGTGACAGCGTTTCTCAGAAAAGAGAACGTGGCGCTTCACACCTACATAGACGATTGGCTGATCATCAGCCAGGTTAGAGGTGGATACTGCTCTGACTCTGAAGTTGCTTTCAGATCTAGGCTAGATAGTCAACAAGGAAAAATCTGAGTTGACACACCACTCAACATTTCGTTTATTTAAGGATGCGATTCGATCTCGAGGAGGGCAGGGGTTTTTACCAGTCAGAGCCCAGAGTGGTGTCTGTTAGCCATCCTCAAGAGTTTCGATTTGGAAACCACATTCTGGCGAGGCGGTTTCTTCAGATGATGGTCTCCATGTAGCAGGTATACCTGTACACTGCTCGGATGCGAAGACCTATCCAGTTGTATCTGATGTCTCTGTGGAAACAGAGAATAGAACCCCTGTCAAAACTGGTGCCAGTTTTAGAGCCAATAATGTCGCATCTTGTATGGTGGGAAAAAACATCAGAATCTCCTAGTAGGATGCATCGCTGGAGGGATGGGGGCCCTACCTGGGAGAAGACCAGGTCTCGGGCACATGGACTCTCCAAGAGAGCCAGCTGCATATCAATCTGTTGGATATGATGGCAGTGGAACTGGCATTGGAAAAGTTTCTTCCAAAAGTCAAGGGCAGGGTGATATTGATACGGTCGGACAACTCGACAGTAGTATCATACAGAAATCGCCACGGCGGGACCAAGTCACCCACACTATGTATCTAAGTGTGGCACTTGATTCAATGGTGCAGGAATTACTTGGTTGTTTTGAAAGCAGCTCATATTCCTGGGCGATTGAACATTCTGGCGGATGCTTTGTCTCGCAGACAGAGAATTCTGCCAACAGAATGGTCTCTCAACCCTCCAGTTCTTCACAGGATCTTCGAGCATTGGGGCAAACCCAACGTGGACTTGTTCGCCACAAGGGAAAATGCTCAAATCATGACTTATGTCTCGCCGATACAGATCCTAATGCCGTCGATACAGACGCGTACCCACCCACCATTATTCTACCAAAGATATTGGTGAAGATCAGGGAGGAACCGTGCCTGGTCCTGCTATAGCGCCATTTGGCCCAGCAGGGCGTGGTTCACGGATCTTCGAGGTCTGCAGGTGGAAAATCCAGTGCAGTTACCCGAGATTCCGAACATAATCTCCCAGGCCAAGGGACGCTTCCTACACGAGCGTCCCGAAATGTTATTGACTGCGTGGTTGTTGTCAAACAACGTTCCACGTCGGAGGGCTTTTCTCGACATGCTGCAGATTTCATCGCAGCTGCGAGAGGGAGGTCAACCTTCAAGTCATATAACAACAAGGTTAACGGATTTGCAGACTGGTGTGAAGAAAAGGGTATTGTTACCTTTCATTCCACTATTCAGCAAATAGCAGACTTTCTCTGTGAGCTGTTCTTTTCAGGACTAGCTCCTGTCACAATTGCTGGATACAAGTCAGCTTTGGCATCAGTTATCCCTTGTCTAGCCAACAGGGATAGTCAAGAGGTGGCCCAGTTGAGTGTGATGGTGAAGGGAATGAGCAATCTCCGACCGAGACAACCGGTAGTCATTCCAGCCTGGACTCTATCTTTAGTGCTTAATGTACTGGCCAAGCACCCTTTCGAACCGTTGCGTTCGGCTAGTCTAAAGCATTTGACTCTAAAGGCGGTCTTTCTATTGGCAGCTTCCTCAGCTAGAAGGCGCAGTGTGATTCATGCACTTTCAGCAGAGAGGGACCGATTTATTGTCTCCAGAGAGGGTCCGCGTCTACTGCCAAGAGCAGAGTTTATGTCAAAGATTCAATCTTTGTGATATCCCGGCAAACCGATCGTTATACCGAAACTAAGTAGGTTTGATCGTGATGCCAGTGTCTGACGCCCAGTCCGTGCTTTGACATAAGTACAGAAAACGGACAGACTCGTTACGGTCGAATGATAGACATCTGTGGATCTGCCATATGGCGCCGCATCCATGGATTCTATCTCTCGTTGGGTAGTCGAATGCATTCAGACTACCCGTGAGATTACGACTGGGCACCAGGTGCAATGCGCAAGGGCACGATGTTAGAGGAATAGCCGCCTCTTCCGCCCTTTTACAATGGTGTTCCGTTTAAGGACATCATGGCTGTTGCACAATGGCACTGTGAGTCCTCTTTCACAGATTACTATATGAGGGATGTGTCAGACTTTGCCAATCCACTCGCTTTAGCTGTTTTGAGACGATAGCTATATGACCACACTGCTCTTCTTCCTTTTTTGGCATTTGTAAGAAGGAATTAAGAAGCAGACATGGTCGAGTGAGAGGATATCAACCAGAGTGTGTCACTGATGGCCGGACAAGTGAATGGTTGGAGGCTCCATGTCTGAAATCCAAATATTATGAGGTAATTCAAGATTGAGATTGTTTTGTATTATGTCTATATATCATGATCATTCATCTTATATATTCATGCTCATTCCCAGGCTAATATATGCAAAGAGCAGTTAACCCTCTTGGCATATTTGTGTTTTCAGGCGATATGCATGTTCGTGAGTTCTCCCTTTTCTTAGGAGAAAAAAAGGGTGGGGGGGGGGTGGGGGCAGTGATGCGAATGTGATTCGGTTCCATTAACTTGATGGTCCTTTTAGGTCTCCATTAATCAAGTTTAAGTCTAGCTCTTTCTCCAAGGGGCAAAAGTAGCAGTTATGGCTTGCCCCTTCCCACCAGGTTACTGACCAAATCTGGTGTATATCAGGAGTAATAGAATGGTGAGTATTGATCGAAGGAGAATGAAGGAAATTTCAATTTCCCTTTCTCCGAGATATAACAATACTCACCATTCTATTACGGACCCAGCCTCCCAGCCCCACGGAGGCAAGCCATGGGTTTCTCTTGTTTGGTGGCTATGCAAACAATATGAGCTTCATGGCAGACGGGTACCCGGCAGTTGGGAGCAGAGTACCCCGTTCCAGGAGTCGGTACGGCAAAGGCCAGACTGGAAGCAGAACTCATTTCATTCTATATATGCACTGATAACGTTTGTTGCATACAACAGAAAATCATGTGAATATTTTGAAAACCATGTGACTGAAAATCGCTGCTGCCGACGACCACACCACATTCGGCTAAATTATTTGAAAAATATTCTGAAGACTTCATTTCCATCATCTTTAACCCTTCCTTACCACGCTGATGTCAATATTCTATCTTTTACTGCGTCAATAGCAAAGAAACTGGTGTACATTTTCCAACGATTTTGGTAGATTGTGTTGCTGTCTACAACAGCAACATCTTCCACCAAATTTGTTGAAAAGTAAACACCAATTCATCTTTTAATTTAATTTTGACAGCAGAGTGGGAAGGGTTAAAACCAGGCTGATTAAAACTGAGGATAACGTGGGAAGTGTATGAAAAATTATTTTTTAAATTATTTTACGGTAATTTGGAAATTTCTATTTATAAAATGATTATCTCTTCTTATTGGGTCATATTTTTAACACTGAAGCCCTAGCAACCATATTTCATGACAATCATACTGTTGATTATTCGGACAAAGAATTCAATGGAGGTTGTTGCTTCTTAGCCCTTTAACCCTTAAATAAATTTTTTCAAGAAAATTTCCATTTTTTGTCCATTTGCAGACCAAGAGAAGATTATTTTTGAAAATATGTTGCTGGAAATCCGAGCCAGTCATTCCTAGAGCTCCAGATAAGCAGCGTATTTGCGGGTATCGGTTATGTGGATTGGATCAAACCTGCAGTACTCGGTTACCATTACACAATGATAATATTGTGTAGTAATTTTGAAATTCTGAGTCCAAAATTACAGATCCGCGAGTAGCAGATGACTATGCCGAGTACTCGCTCTAAATATTTAATCTACTCGCAAATTCCTGACATACATGATTTGTGGATTCTCACGACAAATTTTTGTTTTATTTTATGAAGAATTTTGGTGCAAAAACAATGATTGTTACAGCATACGCAATATTTAATAGTGCCATGTAATAATTTCACTCCCGCGAAGATGGACATATAGTATACATTAAGCATAGTTGTAAGATGGAAATAATTTGAACCGGGGCGGGGGTGTGTGTGTGTGTGTGTGTGAAATGTACACTATTTTTGTGTTATTAAAGATCGTCAATGCGCCCTGCAATGAGCCTACGCTACTACGCTCGTTTCGGGGCAAACTGCTAATCATTATAGTTATTATAAAGAAGAATCTCAATTTATAACGAGAATATGCTTTTACATTTGAAAACAAAGTTGCAGAGAATGACAAATCCATAGATCTATAAACCTCAGATAGCAGGCAATAGGGCCACTACAGTCATGACAGTATAACTGTAAGCATTGCATATTAAAAGAAAAATCTAACAGAAGGTTGTTGCAGTCTAAGGCAGCAACAACCTTATGTTAAATAGTTTCCAAAATATTTAACAGGGATCCTTTTACTGGAGTTATTTCCCGCCAAAATCTGATACATTGTAGCCACTTGTCTAAATATAGCTTTCCCATTTCCTGGAAATTGCTGCTGCTGACTTCCTCATTACTAGGAAATTCCCTAGAACATGTCGGCTACAGAGTGAAACTGAACTGAAACCATGAAACTGCCTCATTACTGGGAAACCCCCTACCATGTCGTCCGCACGCTATTCAATACACAGTCAAACCTGGCTGTGTCTAGTAGCCACTTGTTAGCTCACCTGGCCTGAAAGGCCAAGTGAGCTTATGTCGTGGCGACCGTCCGTCGTCAGTCGTCCGTCCGTCAACTTTTCCTTTAAAATGACTTCTCAAGAACTGCTGTGACGATTTCAATTATATTTGGCAGGAAGCATCCTTAGGGCATAGGGATCCAGGTTTGTTCAAATGGAGCCGATCGGTCAATTTGGCCGGTGGCCATCTTGGATTTAGGCCGATTTTAGGAAACGTCTAAGTCTTCTCCAAAGCCGCTTAGGGGATTGATGCAAGCCTCATGAAATATGATTGAGGGCAAGAGCTGAACCAAGTTTATTCAAGGGAACTTGATTGGTCAAATGGTTAGGCGGCCATCTTGGTTGACCTAGTTCTAGCGAAAATGACTTCTCCAGAACCGCTGAAGGGATCAGGTCGAAATTTGGCAGGTATGATTAGGGCCTAAGGGCCATTAAAGTTTGTTCAAGAGAAGTTGATCCGTCAAAAAACATGGCCGGCGTGGGCCAATCAAAATATAGGGTGTTTGGCGGCAATATTGGATTTTTTTATTTGATGGAAATTGGTTTTGTATGTGTTTTGCGCTATTCTGATCACAAATTTGCAATTTTCGAAACTGTCGGATAATCGGTTTGGCAGCCATCTTGGATAATTTTCCCGCATAAAGCTCCCATACTAAAGCAATGGGAAATTTAAAATGTTTTCTTCTCGAGAACTACTGAGTCGATTTCAATTATATTTTTCAGGAAGCATCCTTAGGGCATAGAGATTCAAGGTTGTTCAAACAAAGGTGATCGTCCAATTGGGCCGGTGGCCATCTTGGATTTTGGCCGATTTTTAGAAACATTTTTAAAAATCTCCGAAACCGCTTGGGGGGATTGATGCAAACCTCATGAAATATAATTTAGGGCAAGTGCTGAACCAAGTTTGTCCAATGGAAATTGATTGGTGAAATGGTTCGGTGGCCATCTTGGTTAACCTAGTTGTAGTGAAAATTACTTCTCCAGAATTGCTGAAGGGATCAGGCCGAAATTTGGCAGATATGATTAGGGCCTAAGGGCCATTAAAGGTTGTTCAAGAGAAGTTGATCCGTCAAAAAACATGGCCGCTGTGGACCAATCAAAATATAGCGTGTTTGGTGGCCATATTGGATTTTTTTATTTGATGTATTTTGAGGCTGAAATTGGTTTTGTGTGTGTTTTGGGGTATTCTGAGCGCAGGTTTGAAATTTTCGAAACTGTCGGATAAACGGGTTGGCGGCCATCTTGGATCATTTTCCCGCCAAAAGCTCCCATACTAAAGCAATGGGAAATTTAAAAGGGTTTCTTCTCGAGAACTACCTGGCCGATTTCAATTATAGTTGGCAGGAAACATCCTTAGGGTGTAGAGATTCAACTTTGTTCAAACGAAGCCGATCGGCCTATTGGGCCAGTGGCCATCTTGGATTTTGGCCGATTTTTAGAAACGTCAAAATCTGCGAAATCGCTTATGGGATTGCTGCAAACCTGATGAAATATGATTTAGGGCATGAGCTGAACCAAGTTTGTTCAAGGGATCTTGATTTGTCAAATGGTTTGGTGGCCATCTTGGTTGACCTAGTTGTACCAAAATTTGGTAGACATGATTAGGGACCAAGAGCCATTAAAGTTTGTACACGGGAAGTTGATCCGTCAAAAAACCTGGACACCATGGGCCAATCAAAATATAGCATGTTTGGCGTCCATATTGGATTTTTTATTTGATGGATTTTGAGGCCGAAATTGGTTTTATGTGTTTTTGGGTATTCTGATATCAAATTTGCAATTTTCGAAACTATCGGATAAACGGTTTGGTGGTGGTTCTTTGATACAGCTGTAATTCTTTACAAATTAAAGCATATTCTGTTGAATATTTTAAAAATATATTACTAGCTGTTGCTGCCTTAGGGCTTTCAGTCATAATGAGCCTGTCATTAATTGGTAAAATTTCAAATATAATTATCTTTTAGGTGTGAAAAGGAAATTTTTATGAGAAAAGGTTACAGGGTGGTGGTGGGTGGGCCTTCAATTGAAGAGTTTATTTTAGAGCGAGTACTCGGATATAAATATTCTGGAATCGGGGACTCGGGAATATCTATATATTATCATTGCGCAATAGGAACTGGGTATTATCCCGATCTTAAAAAACGGGTACCCGTTTGATAAACTCCCGTTAGCATATAATGTCTCGCGAGAACATGATGCCTCCCATCTCAAGAACCGCTGGCTCGCCAACTTAAGAAGCCGGCTATATTGTCGTTTGTAATAATGCAATTTGGATCATTTAATGTTGATCGGCATTACAAAATGGATGTGCATTTTCTCCCGTGCGTGTTGTTTGGTACATAAATTTGGTCTTAAAATATATTTATAAGGAAGGTATTTAATCACGCCAAGACTTTTTTACGCGTCTTGACAACAAAAGTGTGGAATAAACTTTATTATATCTTGAACATACGTAGCCTACTACTAGTATTAATCTAATAGGCGGGCGAGATTTACAAATCCGAGGCCTGTATTGACTTCTAGAGGGGCCGGGAATATATCAGGGCAGAGATCGGTCTGAAGTAGACACACCCTGTGACACGATTGTTATTATTATACACGCTATTCTTACAAATTTGCTCTTAAGAAAAAATTTCCTATACAGTCTGCTGAGTTAGGGGGTGGGCTTCTAATAAGTTTTGCCGTTTTGAAACTGCTAAGAAATCATTGGAGCTCATATGTCAAAGTTAGGGGGTGGGCTTCTATTAGAGCATAGGCTATTAAGCGGAATACGCTATATCACAACCTTGAGACAATGTAGGATCATTTATCTAATTTTTACTAATCATTATGCGCAAGATCTTCGTTCCACAGTTTATAATTTAAGATGAATTATTCTCTTTAATCAAATATTTATCTCATATTTAAAGTTTCCTTCTCAATTAATTTCCTAAGTAAATGTCTTATATCACTTTTTCTTAATTCTTATCAATATTATCTTTAAATTTTAGCACAATTCATTATCCAGCACGAGACCTCATGAAAGACTTATATTTCTTTTAAACAAATAATTCTGAATCTTATTATTTCTAAGTCCAAAACTTATAACGAGAATGACAAGTGAATCCAAGAATGATCAAAAATGGAATGCCCAGAATTTTAGCACAATTCATTATCCAGCACGAGACCTCATGAAAGACTTATATTTCTTTTAAACAAATAATTCTGAATCTTATTATTTCTAAGTCCAAAACTTATAACGCGAATGACAAGTGATTCCAAGAGTGATCAAAAACAGAATGCCCCGAGTGCGTGCTTTTCCCTTTATAAAGGTTTCTGGACCTTCACGTGACCATTAATGAATTCTGGACACGTGTTCAATGAATTCTACGTAGGTCATAATTAGATCCAGCCTAGGTCATAATTTAGCTCACCTGGCCAGAATGGCCAAGTGAGCTTATGCCATGGCGACCGTCCGGCGTCTCTCCGGTGTCCGTCCATCTGTCAACTTTTTCCTTTAAACGACTTCTAAATAACCACTGGGCCGATTTCAATTATATTTGGGAGGAAGTATCCTTAGGGCATAGGGATCAAAGTTTGTTCAAACAAAGGCCATCGGCCGATTTGGCCGGTGACCATCTTGGATTTTGGCCGATTTTAGGAAATGGCTTTAAAAATCTCCGAAACCGCTTGGTGGATTGATTCAAAACTCACGAAATATCATATAGGGCAAGAGCTGAACCAAGTTTGTTCGAAGGAACTTGATTGGCCAAATGGGTCAGCGGCAATCTTGGATGACCTAGTTTTTGTGAAAACGACTTATTCTGCAGATCCGCTGAACGGATCTGGCTGAAATTTTGGGGATATGATTATGGACTAAGGGCCATTAAAGTTTGTTCATGGGAAGTTGATAGGTAAAACACATGGCCGCCGTGGACCAATCAAATTTTAGCGTTTTTGGCTGCCATATTCAATCTTTTTATTTGATGGATTTTGAAGCCGAAATTGGTTTTCTTAACTCCGCTTACTTGTCAGTCAGCTGTCGTATAGCGATAAGCCCATCAGTCTTCTGTATGGCCATCCATCCATCTGTTTGTCCGTCACCAACAATGGCGGCTCATTTTGTTATTTCTTGATGGATTGACACCAAACTTGGTCACAATGTTAATGACGGCATCTAATATCTGTGTTGTGAAAATAACTGATAGGACATCAAATGCCATCGCACTCCTTAAATATTTGCAGTCTCACTTTCATAGGGCAAATAATGGTTTGTTCCCAGTCTTATCACCATGTCAGATTTTATTGCCAAACTAGATACTAAATTCCAATTAACAGACTAACCTTTCCAATACTGCAGAAATATTTAAGATATGTATTATGTGCTCTGACATCTATACGCTTAAAAATATTTGAACACATTATTTTCTAAATCAACTCTAGCTCACCCTACCCCTGCTGCTAACTCTGTGATTCAGCCAGATGTGCATGTGTTAAATGGATTGTGTGGTGCTGGGGAATAACCTGCTATAAAGACCACTTACCTGCCTTTAGAGACCATTTTCTTCAAATTGTATTTAAACCTCTAGTAACCGTCTGACTGAGTTTTTGCAGATGACATATTCCAAAGGTTATATCACTGAACCTGATAAATATTCTGAAAACAATTGGACTGAAAGTTGTTGGTGACTAAGCCACCAACAACTTTCAGTCGAATTGTTTTCAAAATATTCAACAAGTCAAGAGCTTTTGAAAATTGAAATTATTGGCTGCACTGGCTTGCAGCAGTGAGACAGTTAAGAAACCAGCTGTTGTTAGCACTGATATCATCTATGTTCAAAATCACTAATGCAAAAAAAGCAGTCCAGAGATTGTTGTCAATATCTCGAAAACTAAATCATTTGACTGAAAGTCATTGGAAGTGACACCGATAGATGTAAAACTTAAGTAAGATTAGTTGAAATGCCAATGTTCCATGTGAGCCTCTTGTTCCTGTTTAGCATAATGTCTCAGCCTGGATAATAGATTGGAACTGACAAACTGAATAGTATGCATGGAGCCTTGTAATTACAAATCTGATGGAATCAAGCCAGTAATGGACTTTTATACCATAAAGCATCCATGCATCAACCTTCAGTTCTATTCTAGTACCAAATCTGACAGTTTTCGCATAGTTTGGACCAACTGAGAGTGTAACGCGATCACTGTATGATTTAGTACACTTTTAGGACCCTGTCTTTTACTCAAACTGACTATTATGGAGAACAGTTAACACGCACTGGCACTGTATAATTGTCTGCTCTATATAATCTCTACTTTCATTATTCTGTAGCGAAGCTAATTTCCACCTATCTCGAAACGGGGGGGGGGGGGGGGGAGGAGGGGGAGGAGGGGGAGGAGAATGGGTGAAGACACTTCAACAAGATGGTTCTTCAAATAATAAATGACTTCAACTTTTAATAATTTTAATTGTCTCTGTACACAAACTGATGTTGATACAAAATTTCTATACAAACTAAGAACGCTATATCTATCTACTATTCTGGCTTAAACTGTCTACTATCTATCTATCTCTCTATCTCTAGCTCTGACTCTCACTGTTTCTCTCACTCACTCTATGTGTCAAATATACAAATTCATTTACATTTTATAGCTAGTGGTAGTTAAAGTAAACAGGAAGGTAGTGAAGAGACATGTTCGAAATAAGTTCAGAACATGTCTAAAATTGGCTTTTACTAATAGTATTTGTGAACACAGGATTTATGCAATTCTATGAAATAAATATAATTAACCACTTTCATTCTGTATATGTGTTGACAGTATTTTAATCTGACAAAATCAGAAAATCCTGATGACTATTTTGAAAATAATCAAAGTGAAAGTTGTTTCTGCTTGAGGCGGCAACAAATTTCAGGCAAATCATTTCCGAAATAATATGCAAGTTTCTTAATATGCCAATGTCTTGAAATCATGTTTGTGCAGATTCAGAATGAAAATGGTTATTAGCTCACCTGGCCTGAAAGGCCAAGTGAGCTTATGCCGTGGCGACCATCGGTTCGTCCGTCAACTTTTTCTTTAAACTACTTGTTCTCAAGAACCACTGGGCCGATTTCAATTATATTTGGCAGGAAGCATCCCTAGGGCATAGAGATTCAAGTTTGTTCAAACGAACCCGATTGGCCAAAATCCAAGATGGTCGCCGGACAAAATAGCCAATTTTTAGAAACACTAAAAAATCTTCTCCGAAACCGCTGGAGGAATTGATTCAAAACTCATAACACATCATCTAGTGCAACGGTAGACCCAAGTTTGTTCAAGGCAACCTGATTGGACGATTTGCCTGGCAGCCATCTTGGATGACCTAGTTTTTGCGAAAACGACTTATTCACTTGAACGGCTGAAGGGATAGAGCTGAAATTTTGTAAGTATGCTTAGGGACCAAGGTCCATTCAAGTTTGTTCAAGGGCAGTTCGTACGTTAAAAAACATGGCCGCCATCAACCAATCAAAATTTAGCGTTTCTTGGTCATATTGGCTTTTTAGTATTTGATGTATTTTGATGGCGAAAATTGCTTAATCTATGCTTATCAGTGTGGCGAGTTCAAATATGCCACTTTCAAGACTGTCGGATAAACGGTTTGGCTACCATCTTGGTTTGTTTCACCGCCATCGGCTCCCATAGTAAAGCAATGGGGAATTCTTTAAACGACTTCTTCTCAAGAACCACTTGGCCAATTTCAACTATATTTTGGAGGAAGCAATCATAGGGCATAGAGATCTAAGTTTGTTCAAAAGAAGCAGATCGGTCAAAATCCAAGATGGGCGCCAGCCAAAATGGCTGATCTTTAGAAACACTTTAAAAAATCTCCAAAACCACTGGAGGAATTGATTCAAGACTCATAACACGTCATCTGTGGCAACGGTAGACCCAACTTTGTTCAAGGCAACCTGATTGGCCGATTTGCTTGGCGACCATCTTGGATGACCTAGTTTTCGCGAAAACGACTTCTCCCGAACCGCTGTTCAAGGGATAGAGCTGAAATTGTGTAAATATGCTTAGGGACCAATGGCCTAAGTTTGTTCAAGGGAAGTTTGCTCGTTAAAAAATATGGCCGCCATCAACCAATCAAATTTTGCATTTCTTGGTCATATTGGCTTTTTTGTATTTGATGTATTTTGATGGCGAAAATTGATATATCTATATATACATGCTTATCAGTGTGGCCAGTTCAAATATCCCACTTTCGAGACTGTCGGATAAACGGTTTTCCTGCCATCTTGGTTTTTGTTTTCCCGCCATAGTCTCCCATAGTAAAGCAATGGGCCGATAGTAAAGCAATGGGGAATTCTTTAAACGACTTCTTGTCAATAACCACTGGGCCGATTTCAATTATATTTGGGAGGAAGTATTCATGGGCATAGAGATCTAAGTTTGTTCAAACGAAGTGGATCAGTCAAAATCTAAGATGGCCGCCAGCCAAAATGGCAGATTTTTAAGACACTTTAAAAAATCTTCTCCGAAACTACAAGAGGAATTGATTCAATACTCATACCACATCATCTATGGCAACGTTAGACCCAAGTTTATTCAAGCCAACCTTATTGGCCTATTTGCTTGGCGGCCATCTTGAATGACGTGGTTTTCCCGAAAACGACTTCTCCCAAACCTCTGAAGGGATAGAGCTGAAATTTATTAAGTATGCTTAGGGACCAAGGACCATTCAAATTTGTTCAAAGGTGTTTCGTATGTTAAAAAACATGGCCGACACCAACCAATCAAAATTTAGCATTTTTTGATCATATTGTTTTTTTGTATTTGATGTATTTTAATGGCGAAAATTGCTATATATATGCTTATCAGGGTGGTGAGTTCAAATATGACACTTTCGAGACTGTTGGCTAAACGGTTTGACTGCCATCTTGGTTTGTTTTCCATCTTGGTTTGTTTTCCCGCCTTAGGCTCCCATAGTAAAGCAATGTGGAATTCTTTAAACGACTTCTCAAGAACCACTGTGCCAATTTCAATTATATTTGGGAAGAAGCATTCATAGGGCATAGAGATCTAAGATTGTTCAAACGAAGCGGATCGGTCAGAATCCAGGATGGCCGCCAGCCAAAATGGCCGATTTTTAGACACTAAAATATCTCCGAAACCGCTGGAGGAATTGATTCAAAACTCGTAACACATCTATGCAACGTTAGACCCAAGTTTATTCAAGGCAACCTGATTGGCCTATTTGCTTGGCGGCCATCTTGGATGACGTAGTTTTCGCGAAAACAACTCCCGAACCGCTGAAGGGATAGCGCTGAAATTAAGTAACTATGCTTATGGACCAAGGGCCATTCAAATTTGTTCAAAGGAAGTTTGTACGTTAAAAAACATGGCCGGCATCAACCAACTGACATCTATGCTCTTAAAAATGTTTGAAATGTATTTGATTGAAAGTTTTGTGCTGCCTTAGGCAGCAATTAAAGTTGTTGCTGCCTAAGGCAGCAATGACTTTCAGTCAAATTATTTTCTAAATCGACTCCAGCTCACCCTACCCCTGCTGCTAACTCCGTGATTCAGCCAGATGTGTAGTTGTTAAATGGATTGTGTGGTGGTGGGAAATAACCTGCTATAAAGACCACTTACCGGCCTTTAGAGACCATTTTCTTCAAATCGTATTTAAACCTCTAGTAACCGTCTGACTAAGTTTTTGCAGACGACATATTCCAAAGGTTATATCTCTGAACCTGATAATATTTTGAAAACAATTGGACTGAAAGTTGTTGGTGGCTAAGGCGCCAACAACTTTCAGTCGAATTGTTTTCAAGATATTCAACAAGTCAAGACCTTTTGAAAATTGAAATTATTGGCTGCACTGGCTTGCAGCAGTGAGACAGTTAAGAAACCAGCTGTTGTTAGTACTGATATCATCTATTTTCACTTAAACGTTGTTCAAAATCACTAATGCAAAAAAAAAAACAGTCCAGAGATTGTTGTCAATATCTCGAAAACAATCATTTGACTGAAAGTCATTGGAAGTGAAACTGATGGATGTAAAACTTAAGTAAGATTAGTTGAAATGCCAATGTTCCAGGTGAGCAATACAGGCCCATTGGGCCTCTTGTATTTGACCCCAGCGCTGAAGCAAACCGGTGTGTTTTCGGCTATATCACAATCACGGTCCAAAACAAGGGGTCGGCTATGGACTAGGTGGTAAAATTTGTGTCATGGTAGAGGGTAGAAAACCTAATAGTGATTCCCAATATCTCATGGTGTTTCATATGAAATATTGGTGCACAACAGGATATTTGAGTGGAGTTATATGATATTATGTAAAGGGATGTTAGCTAGGGGTTTCGTACACTAAGCAATATTCATCACAGCGTAAACTGATGAATCACATAGTAACTATTAACTCTTTAACACTCAGATGTGTTCAAGAAAATTTGAATTTTCTTGAGAATGTCTATTTGCGGACCAGGCGGAGAATGTTTTTGAAAATTTTACCACTGGAATGACTTGCTCGGATATTGAGCCAGTCATTCCAATGCTAAATTTTCAAAAATAGCCTCGGCCTGGAAAGGTTTAAGTTTTCTCTCTTAATTGTTATGTATGTATGATTGAACCAATTTTTGTCATCGACACCCTTGATGTACACTACAATCCAATCTTGTATTAGGGAAAGACTGTTGAAGATATCATATGGCCTATATGCATCTTTAAGTTAACCGTCAGGCCATCCATAAAAAAGATTTTATTTCCTACAAACCGTGTAGGGAGGAAAGATTTTTCAATTATTAATTGTTTATCACCCCGGTCTTGAAGACCCTGTATGTCCATCCGTGTGTCCAAAATGTATGTATGTCCGTCTGTCAATCCATCCATCTATGACAATCATTTGTTGTCAACGCAACTACTAGCGGTCTCAATGTTTCAACTTTAAATTTTGTGCACATCAGTATCATGTGTTATTCGTATACCTGTACATCCATCCGTCTATCCAAAATGTATGTATGTCCATCTGTCAGTCCATCCATCTCTGACAATCATTTCTTGTCAACGCAACTCCTATAGGTCTCAATTGATTAACTTTAAATTTTGTGCACATCAGTATCATGTGCAGATGTGCATGTGTTTTTTTCGCGGCCAAAAAATTATTCATTACAGAGTTATCATCCTTTAAATATCTTAAAGCCGATACAGAAACTGCATTGCCAATCATTTGTCAACGCAACTCCTACAGTTTAGCTGCGATTCTTTTGAAACTTGGTGAGTGTTATCATGTATACTTGTACATCCATCCATCTGTCCAAAATGTGTGTTTGTCTGTTGGTCCATCCTTGTCAATGCAACTCCTACAGTTTAGTTACAATTCTTTTGAAGCATGGTAAATGTAGTCATTACCATCCGAAGATGTGCATGTGCTTTTTTTCGCGCCCAGAAAAGTATGCATTACAGCGTTATCTCCCTTTAAATACCTTTAAACCGATACATAAACTGCAGTACCAATCATTTCTTGTCAACACAACTACAATTGAGCTGTGATTCTACTGAAACTTAGTAAGGATTCTCATTACCACCTGTACATCCATGCGTCTGTATAGAATGTATGTGTGTCAGTCTGTCGGTCCGTCCATCTCTGGCAATCATTTCAAGATGTCTACACAACTACAGTTTAGCTACGATGTATGTTTATCTGAAATGTTTGGTTCCGGGGGGATATGCCCTCTTCTGATGGCTCTTGTTTAAAAAGGTCATAAATATTTGTTTTTCAGATATTTGACTAGATGTTCATTAAATATGGTTGTAATTGTCAATTTTGGCTTTCGTGACAAAAGGGATTCACATTGCATACAAATGGCATTAAAGCGTTGTAATTTGTATAGTTTGACAAATGTATTTATGTTTTTAACATTTGTGCTGGGTAGGGAAAGAAAATTTCACCGCTGAGGTTTACAGGAAACCAAACCGGTTTTTTTATTGGCCTCCTGGCCAAAAATTGACCATGTTATTTATGCCTTTGAGAACATTGACAATCTCTCAATTTTTCGACAGCTTTCTTTTCTGTTACCTGTTTACCGACTCCTGGACTCGAATAGAATTTCCTTACATGTTTTACATCGGCTTGGGTTCTATCCTTTCTCTGGAGTAGCACCACTTCATGAAAGTTTGTTCGCCTAAACATAATATTTGTGAGCTTGCTTTTCAACTTAGCTGACCATGCAATCTTCTTGAGGCCTAAATAAGCCCTCCTCTGTTGCCTGTTTATTCCACCTGTAGGTTTGACCTCATTATGGTCTTTCTCCGGTGGTTCTAAATTACAGCTTACTCCATCTTTAGTTTCTTTCTCGTCTCGATGTTGAGTACTCCCTTTTTCTTGCAGAATATTTTTACGTGATTAAGAGTTAGCAAGCTATTTTATCACCCTTCACATTCTTTGTGTCACAGGAAGAGATTGTTTCACTTTACGTGGAGGGTGTTTCTCTGTTGGAGCAGAAATAAATGGGCTTTTCATTGTATCAGGCATAAATATAGGTAATTTTGTTGTACTCGTGACTTTATCTTGAGTACTACTGCTTGACATCGCTGCTTTCAGTCGCTATCGCTGGACCGCTCTTTGGTTTTAATGCATGGTTTTCCTTACTCCTCAAATTTTCCCTTGATTTGTTTTCTCTTGTATGCTACTTGTGCTCTCAGTTTATTGACATCTCGGGGAATATTTTGAGCGGTATCGCATCGCAAAATGCGATGCAAATGAGTACCTGTTGCTACACATTCACAACTTTGCATAGCTATTTGCAGCGATACATAATTTTGATGTAAAATTCAGTCAATTCACTTAATTTTGAAATATTTTTGATAAAAAGTCGCTAAAAGTTGCAAAACCCTTGTAAAATTTAGTAAGGGAGCGAGATGCGCATGCATTGGAGACTGATTTCCGATATAGTCCATAGACATATATAGCTATAGAGCGCGTATCTTCATACCTTCCTTCACTATGGGACAAATGACCACTGGTGACGCGAGTTCAGTAAGCGCTCTATAGATCAAAATTCTAAAAGCTAGCGAAGATTTAGAATGGCATGTCGGCAAGATCGACGCATGCGCGAGTGTTCTTGAGTACTCTTCTCCAAAGTCGGGAACATACTTTCTCGCAAGATTATTGGTTAATAAATATATCTATATAGAAAGCAACCAATGAATCGCAAGGAAACTACAGATGGTAAAGAAAATAAACAATGTTTTACGCAGTAATTTTAAGAATGACGTAGTATATATATATAGCATTCGTAGTATTCCTAGTAAAACTAGTAACACGGTGGACCGATTGATACACGCTGATCACAGTAAAACTTTATCATTCACTATTTAAGCCAGAGAAAACAACCATTAGTAATTTAAAAAAAAAAATTGTTAACTCAACTGAAGTCATAGTATCGCAGAAACTCAATTTCATCTTAATAAGCTGTTGAATATGTTTTTAAGGGAGGGAAGGTTGGGTGTGTTTAATGGGGGGGTGGGTGTGTGTTGAGGCTGTGGGCTGTTGCTCACAGGTGCCATAGCCTGCAACAGCTTCCTGTTAAGCACTTTGGTAAATTACAAAATATATGTTAACACTAGTCAATGAAATCACGGTATTCATGGGAGTTACATTATTGATTTTTTTGAAAATAATTTGACTGGGATATGGTGCTGCTTAAGGTTCCAATCAATGTAATTGCCAAATCTGCCAATGCGTATTATTTTAGGCTTGCTATACTCCCTGACCTTGGCCAGAGCCAGTACATGCATATTCTGTATCTGACATATGTTATACTGACAAATAACAATACTGGCTACTGTAGACCTGAAAACTGATACACTATCCTCAATAACATTCTCAGAAGTCCAATATTAATTATTCAACCGTCTGTTCATGTCAGATTTGTGCAATTTGTGTAAACTACGTGTCGCATATTACACGCCTTATGGACTACTAATTTTTTAGATGGACTACTGATTTGCCAAGTCTGGTAGTCCTTCGTCCCCGTTGGAACACCAACCAGTTTCAACACAGTTTGTTTGCTATGAACTGCTATGCATTATTCGATTTGTTTAGCAGTTACTGCTATGCAATTTTTTTCCAACAAAATATTCCCCGCATCTTCATCTTCCTTCGTCTTTCCCAACTTTTGGTTATGCCTGTATCTCGTAACTTTCTGTCTTATTTTGGAGCGTTTTCTTTAGTCATGCGTGCTGTGTTAGATATTCTCGCTGTTGGTTTCAGTACAGTCTCAGTTGCTCCTATACCTTTTCTTAAACTTGCAGCCTGTTACACAGGGTCTTTGTTCTCGCTGTTGTCTCTCAGTTTTAGTTTCTGTATGATCTATGTTTATGATGTAGAATGTTGTGTTAGATATTCTCGCTGTTGGTTTCAGTACAGTCTCAGTTGCTCCTATACCTTTTCTTAAACTTGCAGCCTGTTACACAGGGTCTTTGTTCTCGCTGTTGTCTCTCAGTTTTAGTTTCTGTATGATCTATGTTTATGATGTAGAATGTTGTGTTAGATATTCTCGCTGTTGGTTTCAGTACAGTCTCAGTTGCTCCTATACCTTTTCTTAAACTTGCAGCCTGTTACACAGGGTCTTTGTTCTCGCTGTTGTCTCTCAGTTTTAGTTTCTGTATGATCTATGTTTATGATGTAGAATGTTGTGTTAGATATTCTCGCTGTTGGTTTCAGTACAGTCTCAATTGCTCCTATACCTTTTCTTAAACTTGCAGCCTGTTACACAGGGTCTTTGTTCTCGCTGTTGTCTCTCAGTTTTAGTTTCTGTATGATCTATGTTTATGATGTAGAATGTTGTGTTTGATATTCTCGCTGTTGGTTTCAGTACAGTCTCAGTTGCTCCTATACCTTTTCTTAAACTTGCAGCCTGTTACACAGGGTCTTTGTTCTCTCAGTTTTAGTTTCTGTATGATCCATGTTTATGATGTAGAATGTTGAAATAAATTAACTAAAGCATCAGTGGTGTAACGTAGCGCATTCCGTCATGCAAATGCACGCAAAAAATGCCAAGGGCATGCATATCTCGTCGGTCACCTGCCGTCTTAGGCATCCTAATTTTAATGAGGGCACTCAGTTTTAATTATTAGCATGCCAGCATGCCCTAATGGCATTCACCTCAAAATGTTATGTTTATAGCGAACGAAGTGAGCGTATATAGATAACATGTATGTACGTGTAATGAGGAAAAATCAACAGAAAATGAGACAGGGAACCAGGCTAAAATATATATACCATGCGACTGAGAAAGCTTCGTTTCCGATCAGGAGCTTTTTTTTTGCTTCCGTTTTCGGCTTATGATATAGCTTTTGTCTGGATACACGCGATTTAAAAATGCTAGCAGACGATATTTCATTATGATGTCATAGTTACTATGAACTTGTTTGTATATCCCCAAATAGCAAGGAGCACCGCGATACGTCGGTACAAATTTTATAATGTCATTGGACTAACGCAACTATTTAATGGTGTAGGCCCCGGTAAAAGATGCAACAATGCTGGCGAATATTACTGACAATGGGCAAATGCATTGGTGTGAATATCGTGGACTGGATTTACCAGAATGCCCTCCAAACGTGATGAAAAATTTGCTTCAAATGTACTATACATGGGCATATGTGTTTAGGACATTTCGACCCTATACCAATTCGTCCTATTTATTTAAGCAATAAATGGTGTGGGCGTTCGCTTATAGGCAACGCCTATTTTCATATTATCAATAAGTGTTTATAGTCAGATTCTGTAGTGCATGTACTAGGGCTGTAACGAACATTCGTTGGTTCAGAAACTTGCAAACTAATGGAAGACGAACCATGGGTCAGTTCGCTTGCATGGGATTCGTGTGGTTCGTGAACCATGCATAAGCTAACCTTGCACCGATGAATTCCCATATCTAATTTTAGGAAAACCATACAGTAAAACTGTTGAATATTTTGCCTTAGCCTTCAACAGCTTCCAGTCAGATTAATTCCAAAATATTCAACAGCAAGTTTTTTATCATAAAGAAGTTACGTTTTCAGTGATCTGTCAGTGAAAGCGCTAATAGACAAACAATCTCTGAATGTCCTCTGATTTACCCATATGACCCTGAATGAAACTCAACTGGCTATGAATCTTATATTATTTTCTAACAATTGTTGTCAGAACTTGTCATTTATGCTTTTCTACCATTTTAGCCTGTAAAGCCAACTGCCTTTAAATGTTAGTTTCTGTTAGGAGTAATTTCTTGCATACAATAGCATATTGAAAAGGTTCGTGAACCAGTTCGTGGTTCGGACATCTGTATCGTGAACAGATTCGGTTCGTGAAAATCCTCAAGAACCTCAGCCCTAGTACGTACCCCTCTCGTCTAAGCACAACTGTGGACTACAATATACAAATAAAATATCATGCAAGCTCACTTTTAGGGTAAAGAATGATGATTCAAAATCTGAAGCCAGCGATCATATTGCAAGTTAATAACAGCTATTCAGGGTTCGTACTGATCATGGAAATTGAAAATTTTAATTCCAGGCCTTGGAAGGTCATGGGAAATCGGTGTTTTATTATCATAGGTCATGGAAAAGTCATGGAAAATGGTAATCATATAAAATAAAAAGAAATCTGTTGGCATAAATCACCTATGCAGTAAAGATTATTGCAAAAACAAGGCTGGTTTGGTTGTTGCAAGAGGCAATATTCAGACATTTTGCAGAATAACTCAGATCTTTTGGAGCTAGCGAATACCCGGTATATTGCGTACTAATAGATAACACGTAGGGCAAAATATGAGCCAAAAGAGCCGTATACAGACAGGTATATAACCTGCAGTCTTAGTTGAGAAAGATTGCAAAACATATTTAGCAAAATAATCGCTTATTGGCTAAGTGTTTGTTTATTTTTATACCACGCCAAAAAATTTGGTGGGGTATTATGTAATGGCGCCGTCCGTCCGTGCGGGCAGGCGGATGTGCAGAAGAGTGGGTTCCGGATGATAACATAATTATTATCATATTTGCTGATATCACATTTTTTGGCTCAATTTTACATCAGGGAGAATGTTCTGAGCAAAAATCCTGAGCCGTGAAAATGTGATAAATGTTTTTACTAATACATATTACTAATATCAATACTTATGGTCTTGAGTAAAACTAGCAAAAAACTGCGCAATATGTTCGCGAATGTCATTATAAACACAAATCATTATCTCTTTATCAATTTATTCTTGGTGGTCATGGAATTTGTTAATAGTGGGGCATGAAAAGTCATGGAATTTCAAACACAGGAAGGTGTAGGAACCCTGGCTATTGGATGCTAATAAAATGAGGCGTATAAATATTTATGAGCCACATTTAATTTGATGCAGTATGCAGTGTAAGGAGCTTCTTAGTAAAGAACTCTTACAACAAGACTTGGTTTTTATCACAGTTACTAGGGGGTACGTACACTACATACCTAGGGTATGTACACTACAATTAGACAAACTTCTTGTTTCATTCGTCAGTCAGTCACAAAATCTTATTCCGGCCTGTTTCAAGATTTTTTCATACACAGCAATAAAATGTAATTTGCTTTTCACACTTCACCCGCAGCTACCGAGATTCTATGGACCTTAACTTTTAGGAACTGTTAAAATAAAGACAGGGGAGCTTTACTATTCTTAAAAGAGTTGTCACATGCACAAGCAGGTACTGCCAGGTAGCACTATTATATATTTATTACCATATTTGTTTTATTGCAGCTTGGGGCTTCTATTATTGTAGACAGCAATAGAAATGGAAGACCAGGGTGGTCGTGGGCGAGGTCGTGGACGTGCCCGTGGGCGGGCAAGGGGGAGGTCACGGGGTGCAGAAGGGCAAGGACCTGCTGCACCAACTACAGAGCCACAGCGGCCAGGGGATCCAGCTCCTTCAGGGGTATGTAAAACATATTTAAAATAGTTAATAATTCTAATGTTTTTGTTGAATTTAAGATAAGCAGAGTGGAATATAATTTCAATTCTGATGACTGCTTCGGACTTAAATTTATGCAAAACTTCAGCTATTGATAATTTGACACCAAATAATTGTATAATATTGTTGCAGAGATGGTTCAGAATTGTACAGGGTTCTTACTGGTCAATCAAAATCAGTGTCTTTGTCACAGGTCATGGGAACAGTCATGGAAAATGATAATCATGTAAAATAAAAAGAAATCTGTTTTGGGATAAATCCCCTCTATGCAATAAGAATTACAAATGAAGGCTGTGGCTTGGTTTTTGCAAAAGGCAGTGTTCAGGCATTTTGCAGAATAACAGCGTATTTTTGGAGCTACGTCATAGACACAAATCTAGATATTAATTCTTGGAGGTCATCATACTTATGGAATTTATTAATTTTGGTCATGGAAAAGTCCTTTAAACGACTTCTCAAGAACCACTGGGCCGATTTCAGTTATATATGGCAGGAAGCATCCTTAGGGGATAGGGATCCAAGTTTTGTTCAAACGAAGCCGATCAGCCAATTTGGCCAGTGGCCATCTTGGATTTCGGCTGATTTTAGGAAATGTCTTTAAAAATCTCCGAAACGCTTGGTGGAATGAAGCAAACACCATGAAATATGATCTAGGGCAACAGCTGAACCAAGTTTGTTCACGGGAACTTGATTGGTCAAATGGTTCAGCAGCCATTTTGGCTGGCTTAGTTTTAGCGAAAACAACTTCTCTAGAACTGCTGAAGGGATTGTGCCGAAATTTGGCAGATATGATTAGGGACTAAGGGCCATTATACTTTGTTCAAGGGAAGTTGATCCATCAAAAAACATGGCCGCAGTGAGCCAATCAAAATACAGCATGTGTGGCGGCAAAATTGGAATTTTTTATTTGATGGATTTTGAGGTTAAAAATTGGTTTTATATATGTTTTTGAGTATTCTGATCTCAAATTTGCAATTTTCAAAACTGTCGGATAAACGGTTTGGCGGTCATCTTGGATCATTTTCCCGCCAAAAGTTCCCATATTAAAGCCATGGGAAATTTAAAATGTCTTCTAGAACTGCTGGGCTGATTTCATTTATATTTGGCAGAAAGCATCCTTAGGTTGTAGAGATTCAAGTTTGTTCAAACGAAGCCAATCAGCCAATTTGTCTGGCGGCCATCTTGAATTTGGCCGATTTTTAGAAATGTCTAAAAATCTTCACAGAAACAGCGATTGATTCAAAAGTCATAAAATATCATTTAGGGCACGAGCGGAACCAAGTTTGTTTTTAGGGAACTTGATTTGCCAAATGGTTGGGCCTGGTTTTCATGAAAGCAATTTCGTCTCCAGAGTCACTGAACGTATTGGGCCGAAATTTTGGAAATATGATATGGATGACTAAGGGCCATTAAAGTTTGTTCAAGAGAAGTTGAGAGATAAAGAAACGATCTCTGTTTTCTTGTTAAAAGTCTGGTCAACTCATTAGAGTTCTACTTATTGTTAATGACCATTCTAGTTGGGATGCCTATGGTCCAGGTGAGCGATACAGGCCTCGTGAGCCTCTTGTATTGAACACTTATTAGTGGGTATAAAATTATTTGTGGATGAGTAATTACTAATTAGAGCCCACACCAGAAGGTGCCCTATAGTAATTATCGCACGTGTCTGTCCGTCCACAATATCTCGTTAACAGAATATTATACAGAACCGCTTCAGATATTTTAATGAAACTTGTGGTATGTCTCAGTCATAATACGCAGATGTGCCTGTTGGTGCATTCATCTTTATAAGGTCACTATTTTGCGTGAAAATGTGCTTTTTAATGCAAAAATTCATATTCTTTTGTCAATTTCCTCGTAAGCCTCATACAGGTTGGTGGCTATCTTGGGTAATTTTCCTGTGCTATATGTGGGCAGAAAAAAGATTCACGGTTCCCCCATTAGAAATTTTTGGAGGTTTGGCGGTATGGTCAAATATTTTTACCGGTTAACCTGTATTTTACCGGTGGGGGTCAAGTTTACCAGTTGTGACTTATTTTACTGGTTGTGCCTTTTTTGGCGCTTGTAAGTTTTTTGCCGGTTCTGCCATTTTTGGTGGGTGGGCAACTTTTTTGGTGGTTGTGGTTATTTTTATCAGTTGTGTCCATTTTGGCGGTTGGAAAAACATTTTTGGCGGTTTAGGTTTTTACCGGTTGTAGGTCATTTTGGTGATAAATTTCTAAGGGTTTCTATAAGTCAAGTTCGTAGAGGTATTGCTCCTTTAGTGGAGTTTTTGGCTGTTTGAGTGGGTAATGATCATGTGTGGTCATCGCTGAATCAAAAATGACCACATGATCAGACCCAGACGATGAAAACTCCACCCATAAACCTAGCAGGATAAGGCCCCACTATTCATCACTGTTTTTGATTCAGACTTCATGGTGTTTCGTTCCTTGAGTGGAACTCATCAGAGGCGAAGTTTTGTCAACTGGGAGTGGACATTTTTGGACTCCACCTTTTTCTGATATGGCAACTACTGGTGTGGGTGTTTGGATTGATAGACAAGGAGTGTGTAGGACGTGCTTGGCTAGTCTAAATGGTTTGGTATGTTCAACGGTGAAATATGTATCGCAGTTACACGAAGTCAAAATCAAAACTGGTTAGATAATGAAGTTATGTACATTTTTTTGTGTTTCGAGAATTTGTTTTGAAAAATAAAAAATTAATAAAATAGATGCACGACAACTTGGAGAGTATGTGTCTATGTTGTTCTTTTATATAGTGTAATTAAATTTAAATTTAATACAGGGAAATAGTGTTGTGCGGAAGGCCACGTAAAGTGCCATATTTAATAGCATCTTTTATGGCGAAAGTGATGACGTCGCCAAAAGATGTGTAGATACATTATCTGACTGGAAAGATGGATTCTTAGGGACACCTTAGAGATAAAAGGGTAATAATAACGTACTGGGCATGTCCACCCGTATGGGGTGTGTTAGCCCGGAGAAGAGGGGTCCCTTATCCTGGTAGGTTTATGCCTATAGGCTCCATTGTGTGGAGCTGGTGTATCCGATGACATTCTTTGTGTTTTCTCCATGGGGTGGCGTTTTCATCGTCCGGGTCTGATGAGAGTACCTAGATAATTCTGAACTGCATGTCAGTTCTAGAATGTCCATGTTTATTGAAATGTGTGGATACAGGTGTGTCGTATCGTTTATTCCTATGGAGGTTTGATATCGATATCATATCGGATGTTCTTGGATTCATTTTGAAGGTGCGTAGTGTTTCCAGCCCTTTTCCGTTTTTGTGCTCTAACAGCTGGTGGTCTTGGAGGGTCCACTGTTGAAGAGCTTGCCATTCCTTCGGTTGCAGGTGGTGTTAGCCGTGGTGGTTTTATGGTGGCATTCAGGTGTGTTAGACCTGGCGAGTAGTGTCCGATCTGAGGTTAGGCTCGGTGTGGACAGTGAAGACAATGTGACTGTCTCCGTTTCCTGTGGCAATGGTTTGCTGGATGAATCCATTGTTCAATAACTGAATAACAATGGAGTCAGTTATATGAGCTACTTGTAGAAGGTTATTTAGCCTAATGCTTGGTCGCACTGTGAGACCAAAAGTCTGAATGATCTGGACTGGAAGTTTCGTCCCTTTTATACCCTTCCTGGGCGCGAGCCTGTGGATCGAGTCGATCGTGACTATATATGGGCAGAAAAAGCCCAGATTCACGGTTCCCCCATTTGAAATTTTAGGAGGTTTGGCGGTATGGTCAAACATTATTACCGGTTGGCCTGTATTTTACCGGTGGGGTCAAGTTTATCGGTTGTGACTACCGGTTGTGCTTTTTTTGGCGGTTTTGACCGATTTTTGGCGGTTGTGATATTTTTGGAGAGCCGTTCTCAAGGTGAAATCTGTGGTTTTCTGCAGTTCTTCCACAGGCCCATACAGCTTTTCAAAAAAAGAGGTTGACAAAGGCCAGATCTCTTCTCTCAGCAGCTGATACGTACTGCAACATTGAAGTATGTGCTCTGTGGTCTGTTCTGCTTCTTCACAAGGACAAGCGGGCGATGTCGTAAGGTGGAACCGCCTGTACATGTGTTGGTTTAGTCTGTTATGTCCAGTTCTGAGACGAAAAATGGTCACTTGCTCTGGCCTCGAGAGATGATGGTAGGCATCTTCTGATTGAGGTGTTCTATAGAGTGACTTGATGATAGTCTTCAGCTCTGTATGTGTAACCATGTTTTCTGTCTGATCCTCTTCTGCACGCACCTTTGCCATCTTGTCTGCTTCCTCATTTCCTTGGACTCCACAGTGTGAGGGGATCCACTGCAATGCTATCCGAAAGCATTTGATGGTTTGTAGTGCTTCTTCAAGTTGTGGCAGCTTACCTTTGGTGATAGCCTCAAGGACGGAGCGGGCATCAGATAAAAAGACAATCTGTGCAATAGGGTCTGCTGTTCTGCTGATGGTATTAGCTGCATGGACCAGTGCTTCGCAGCTCTGTAGTTTGTGCAGTGTTTGCCTGTCGGTATTGCAGCTGACTCATGTTGTCCGTTTTGATACTGTGTGTGCAGTCCGGCACCTCCGCTCCTAATTGCATCTTTGGATGATCCATCTGTGTAGATCCTTATCCATGTCTCCTGAGGGTACATTTCTTTCAGCATGGCTAGGGTCAGGGCCTTCTTGCTCACATCACTGTGTTCATCTTTGGTTGTGAGATGATGTACTATGGTGCGAATAGCTATGCTCTCTAGTTTGTTTTCCCAGGGTGGAGGATCAAGGGTGTGGTTTGGGTCTTCTATTTGTGCTGGCAACATTTCTTGGTGTTTCCTTTGAAGTGCTTTTGTCTCTTTCACAAAACTTGATCTTTTAAGTCTTCCTGATGACAGCTGTGCTTGCCTGATTTTCATCGGGTGGTTGTTGAACGATTTGAACTTTGCAGATCAGTGCTTTGCATTCCCTTCCTTTACTAAGTGGGGGGGATGCCTGTTGTCTGCTCCATTTTTTCTATTCATGTTGATCTCATTCCATCAGTGATGATGCGCAGTGCCTGGTTTTGTACTCTGTCGAGGTTCTGTTGATGAGATTTAGCTGCTGTCATCCATGAGCTGGATCCATACTCAAGGTGTGGTCGTACGGCACCTAGGTAGATGGTCTTGAGGATCCTTTCATTGGCACCCCACTTTGTTCCTGCCAGCTTCCTCATGATGTTTAGCTTTCTTCTGGCCTTTGCCTCTGCATTCTGGATGTGCTCCTTCCATGTTAATCTTCTGTCATAGGTGACTCCCAGGTATGTCTGCTGGTCCTCGTACTCGAGTGGAGTACCGCCCAGTGTCAGATTGCCAACCTTGGTTTTGGTGGACAGTGAGAATAGCATGGCTGATGATTTTTCTTTGTTGATGGTAATACACCAGCGATTGGCCCAAGCTGTAATTCTGTCCAAGGTGGGCTGCATTCTGTACGTGGCAGTCGTTGTGTACTCCTCGGTGCACCAGAGTACGAGGTCATCTGCATAGAGGGCTGCTTGGATCCCATTGGGAAGCTCTGCTACAATGTCATTAATGAAGAGTATGAACAGAGTTGGTGATAATACTCTGCCTTGTGGTACCACTTGTCTCAGCAATACATTCTGTCCAGATTGTCCATCCACCAGCACCCTAGCTCTGCGATTGTGTAGGTATGACTTGGTCCATCGGAACAGGTTGCCACCGATGCCTGTGCACCGGAGCTTCACGAGGAGGCCATCCTTCCACACCTTGTCAAATGCCTTCTGCAGATCGATAAAGGCAGCTAGCATCACCTTGGATTGAAAAGTCCTCTATAACCTGTGCAAGATGTGTTGTTTGATCTTCTGTGCTCCTGTATCTTCTGAAGCCAGCCTGCTCTGAAACTATAATGTTCTCCGACTCCAGGTACCACTGCAACCGCTGGTTGACAATGCGCTCCATGGTCTTGCATATGCAGCTTGTAAGACTGATAGGACGGTAGCTCAGCACTTTCGTCTTGTTCTTCCCTTTTTTCAGAATAGGAGTCATTCTGGCTTCCTTCCAGCACTGAGGAACCTCTCCATTCGTCCAACTGAGATTAAAGATGTCTAGCAACTTGCGGAGAGATGCATTACCAAGGTGTTGGATCATTTCATTCGTAATGCCATCTGGCCCGGGAGATTTCTTCTTCAATTGGCGGATAGACTTCTTCAGTTCTGCTAAACTAATGTCAACTTTCATTGCATCATGAGTGTTGGTGTCTAGGGTTGGGCGATTTTTCGATATTATTGTCAATATCGCGATATACCGAATACCGATACCGAAATCGTCATAATTACGAAAAATTGTAAATATCGTCAATACCGACAGGACGATATTGCACTTTTAACTGTGAGCATAATATAAATAACTAAGTTAGAAATGTCATACTCTTACCTCTATTCGGTCCAGTAATAGTCTTTAAGTAATAATCTAGTCTTTGTCTAAGGTAATAAAAACTTAATAAACTCCAAAATAATCTGTGTTCATTTAATTCATGGTTTGTTTGCGCTAATAAAATGACTTAAAGTACAAAATAATCCTTTGTTGTTCACTTTTCATAATTGCATAAATAGACGACGCCATGTTTTTTCTTGCCTCATTCTGAGTATTAGTCAGTGGGGAATACCATTTGCACTACCCACATTTCATTCTGATGACGTCATTACTACAGGTCAAGCTATTTATCCATTAGTCATTGATCTGCATGGTTAAACATTCTTCTGACCGTGAAAGATTTAAACTTTAAAACTTTTGAGGTTGATAGGAAACCACACACACTTAATCCCTTATCAATACCACAGCTTGGAACGGTGGGTGAGGGGGCAGTTAATCTCTTGCTTTACCGTTATGCGATTTTATGTTACTTTATACAATATATTTAGCATTTTTAAACGAATCAGATCAAAATTCATTCCACGTATAACATTACGGATTTATTCTAAGTGTGAAACGGCCTTAAAATAAAGAATTTATGCCTAATTATTTCCAGTTTTCTATCAGTTGTGGCAGTCTTGGCTGCAGAGTTAACTGGGTTAATTTCACACATCCCGGCTACGCCTTGAGATCAATGGATAGGACCGCTAAGTAGTGAGCGAATTTGAATAGGTCTACAATGGGGCAAATTAGTATTTAATATTACAGACCAAATAAAATCTGATATAATTGTTTCCAGTCTTCACGCTCGTTCTCGTTCAAAATCATACAGCGTTATTTTTATTAATTTGCATCGTCTATGCTAGCAGCGGCCGTGATAACAGCTGTCGGAATTCTGCAGTGTGAATTCTGATTGGCTCAAGTATGATACGGCAGCCAATCAGATTTCGTTCTGCAGAATTCCTTTCCGCAAGATGAAGTTAATGCGTATTCCTTGCTCAGTCTTTTGACAGTTGTCGTGAGGTAAAGCGTGAGGTAAAGATAACATATAATACAACACAAGAACAGAAGAAAATCCTTTATTTTTCTTATTTGTGATGGGTTAGTTGCATTACACTCGTTGCTTTAAACTGTATATTGAAGGGTGTCAAAGTGTGGAATTTCGTGTATTAAATATGCGGAAATGGTAATCATGGCGATCTTAATTTACGGTTTCAATGCAACAAATTTAATGAAAATAACTTGCAGACACAACAATTTGAAATACATGTTATTCTATGTTTACACCCTAACTCCACACCTCGCCCAAATGACGATATATCGTGATACCGCGGTATTTTAATGAGATACCGATATCGTCATACCTTGAGCAATATCGCCCAACCCTATTGGTGTCTGTTCTTTCCTTTTGCTCTTTTCTAACCTTTTTGACGCATTCGTGGTATAGAAATGTTGCTTTCTTTTGCATATGCCTTCGCAAAGGCATCTGCAGCCATCTTTCCTGACAGTGTTTATCCATCTTCTTCAAGAGTAATCTTCTCTCCCCCGACACCCTCATCATTCAGTGCTTTAGTCAGTCTCCATAGCTTTGTTGTGGCTCTCTAAATTAAACCCTGCCGTCTTTTCCCTCCAGCTTCTTCTTTTGACCTCCAGCTTGGTCTTTAGATACCTGGCTTTAGTTTGTTGTAGCGTGAAGTGGGTTTCATGACAGGGATTACCCTCTGCATCTTCTCTGGCCTTGTCTAGTTTATCATGTGCCGCTTGCAGTTCTGTTGTCCAGTAGGGGCGGTAGTTTTTCCTGACCCCTCGAGGAGTCGCTTCGTTGGCAGCCTTGAGGATACTTGAATTAAATTCCTTGACCACATTGTTGATGTTTCTCCCTTCTACTGCTATATTTAGGGTACGCTCACTGGAACGAATGCCGAACAGACTCCAATTTGCCCATTTGTAGTTCCACCTTGGATGTTGAGGTGAACTTGTCGAAATACTTCCAGAAAGAGAGAGAGGACTGTGCGGGGGTCGCTTCCTCCTAACTGCTATCCGACCACTCTACTGAGGTTGCTGTGAATGTCTTCTGTACAAAATGCCAAGTCCGGCGTTGTTGTCGAGTGCCACTGGCGCGAGTAGAAGGTAGGCTGATCTGTGGGATCGTTGACAAGTAAAAGGTGCTTTTGATCTTGTCATGCTTCAATGTCTTCTCCTCGTTTATCAAGTGTTCTGTATCCCCAGCTCTGGGACTGGCTATTAAAGTCTTCCTGCAATGAGGAAGTGGCAGTCCGGGACCTGGATTGTGTCAAGTGAGAGATTCTTGTCATTAGGGCAGTAATAATTGACAATGTCAATCACAGAGTTGCTGGTTGTTACCTTGATCTTGATATATTCTGCCTCTCCCATAAAGGTTTTGATCTGGCTGGCGTTCACGCTGTTTCGGACCAAGGTGATCACCCCGCCTTTCTTTCTTCCTCTTCGATAACACCGGAAAATCTGGTAACCTCTGATCTTAAATGGTTTTCCTTCTTGCAGGTGTGTCTCTTGGATGCAGCAGATATCAATGTTGTTTTCGTACAGGAACTGTTCGAGCTCTGATTTCTTGTTGGTAACCCCTTCTGCGTTCCAGTGCATGATGTTGATACTGGGGTTCTCTGGGTTTGGTCTTCTCTTTCAGTTGGCCGGTAGCTCTCCATCCTCATCTGGCTCCACAAGACGAGTTGATGGGACCTCCAGTAGCTGAGGGTGGGCTCCTTCGAGGCGTGGAGCCCGGCGCTGCACCTGCCTGGCGGATCCTCACAGGGCGAGCACCATTTCGGTTGATTCGATCTCCCAAGTGTCATTCCATTAGCGTTGTGCATAATGCTCTGGTTAGCCCCTCCAAATGTCTGGATTGACACCCAGTGGGTTACACCCCTGCACCACATTGAGGCCGAGCATATAGTCTTAAACAGGGGATTGTGGTCATTTGTACCGGTTGTAAATTTTTTAACGTTTGTTCATTTTGGTGGTTGGAAAAACCTTTTTTGCGGGTAAGGTTTTTTTTACTGCTTGTAGGTCATTTTGATGATAAATTTCTAAGGGTTTCTGTAGGCCAAGTTCGTAGAGGTATTGCTCCTTTAGTGGAGAGTTTTGGGCTGTTTGTGTAGGTAATGATCATGTGTAATCACTGTTTTTGATTCAGACTTCATGGCGTTTCGTTCTTGAGCGTAACTCATCAGAGGCGAACTTTTGTCAACTGGTAGTGGGCATTTTTGAGCTCCACTCTTCTGATATGGCAACTATGGTGTGGGTGTTTGGATTGATAGACAAGGAGTGTGTAGGACGTCCTTGGTAAATGGTTTGGTATATTCAACTGTGAAATATGTATCGCGGTTACACAGTCAAAATCAAAACTGGTTAGATATTGAAGTTATGTATATTTCTTTGTGTTTCAAGAATTTGTTTTGAAAAATAAAAAATGAATAAAATAAAGAAGCACAACAACTTGGTGAGTATGTGTCTGTTGTTCTTTATATAATGCAATTAAATTTAAGTTTAAAAAGGGGAAAATAGCTTTGTGCTGAAGTCCACGTCAAAGTGCCATATTTAATAGCATCTTTAAAAGATGCGAGGTGATGACAATGGGTATGACGTCAATGTGTGACGTCTATGGCGAAAGTGATGATGTCGCCAAAAGATGTGTAGATATATATTATCTGACTGGAAAGATGGATTCTTAGAGACAGCTTGGAGATAAAAGGTTAATAACAACGTACTGGGCAGCCGCCAGTGGGGGGGAGGGGTGGGGTGGGGGCGCGCCTTATCCTGCTGGGTTTATGGGTGGAGTTTTCATCGTCTGGTTCTGATCATGTGGTCATTTTTGATTCAGCGATGACCACATATGATCATTACCCATCCAAACAGCCAAAAACTCCAATAAATTAGCGATACCTCTATGAACTTGACCTACAAAAACCCTTAGAAATTTAGCACCAAAATGACCTACAACCGGTAAAAATCTTAAACGGCCAAAAACGTTCCAGCCGCCAAAATGGACACAACTGGTAAAAAAATTCACAATCGATAAAAATGACCACAACTGGCAAAAAAGTTGCCCAGCCACCAAAAAATGGCAGAACCGGCCAAAAAGTTACAACCGACAAAAAATATTACAAGCGACAAAAAAGGCACAACTGGTAAAAAAGTCACAACCGGTAAACTTGACCCCAACCGGTAAAATACAGGTCAACCGGTAAAAATGTTTGACCATACCGCCAAACCTCCAAAAATTTCAAAGGTGGAACCGTCAATCTGGTTTTTTTCTGCCCATATATAGTCAAGATCGACTTAATCCATAGGCTTGCCCATTCTGAATAGAAGTTCTAGAACCATCAACCTAGAATCCATCTAGCCAAATTTGGTTGAAATATGTCAAGCGGCTATGGAGGAGTAGCATTTTGACCATTTCCGGTAAATCTTTCATAAAATCTAAGGTTTTCACCCAAAAAATCGATCAAACAAAATTCTTAATGTAAGTTCTGGAGCCTACTCGCATAGAATCCATCTAGTCAAACTTGGTTGAAATATGTCAAGCGGTTAATGAGGAGTAGCATTTTGACAATCTCTGGTAAATTTTTCACAAAATCCATGATTTTAACCAAAAAAATGGATCAATCAAAATTCTGAATAGAAGCTTTAGAACCTACCACCATAGAATCAGTCTAGCCAAATCGGGTTGAAATACATCAAGTACCTAACGAGAAGTAGCATTTTGACAATTTCTGGTAAATTTTTCATAAAATCTATGATTTTCCCCCCCAAAAATTGACGAAATAAGGATTCTGAAAAAAAATGTGGAGGATACCAGCATAGGATCCTTTCAGCCAAATTTGGTTGAAATCGGTTACACCGTTAAGGAGAAGTGATTTGACGAATAGACGACGGATGGATGGCGGATCATGGATGGACAAAGGACAGCCGCCATGGCATAAGCTCACTTGGCCTTTCAGGCCAGGTGAGCTAACAAGAGGCCCAAGGTCCTATGGCGCTCACCTGGACCATTAGCATTTGAACCATTTGTAATTAAGTAGATATATGATGGATACTTTTCGGAAAATCCATGACGGCCACACAAATTTACCAATCAAAATTCTGAAATTTGTCCAGCAACTAAGGAGAAGCAGTGTTTTGACAATTTCAGGTACATTTTTCATAACATCTAAGATTTTCACCCAAAAAATTGATCAATCAAAATTCTGAGCAGGATTTCTAGACCCTACCACCATAGAATCGATTAGTTGAAATTTGGTTGTCAAGCAGCTAAGGATGACTAGCAATTTGACAATTTCCGGTACATTTTTCATGAAAGAATTCACGCAAAGAATTGACAAATCAAAATTCTGAATGGAGGTTCTATAGCCTATAGCCATAGGATCCTTTCAGCCTAATTTGGCTAAAACCGGCCAAGATGGTAAGGAGAAGCAATTTGACAATTTCCAGTACATTTTTCATAAAATTTCAGATTTTCACCCAAAAAATTGATGAATCAAAATTCTGAATGGAACTTCTGGAGCCTACGACCATTATGTGACCTTTCAGCCAAATTTGGTTGAAATCGCTCGGAATGGTAAGAAGCATTTTGACAATTTTCGGTACATTTTTCATAAAATCTAAGATTTTCACCCAAAAAATGGATGGATAAAAATTTTGAATGGAGTTCTGGAGCCTACGACCATTAGGTCATTTCAGCCAAATTTGGTTGAAAGTGGTCAAAATAATAAGCATTTTGACAATTTCCGGTAGATTTTTAATAATGGAAATTCTGGAGCCTACTACTATCGGGGGCCTTCTAGCCAAATTTGGTTGAAATTGGCCCAGCGGTTAATGAGGAGTAGTGTTTAAAGCAAAATTTGACAGACGACGGACAGTCGCCATGGCATAAACTCACTTTAATAATGCAGCTTACTGGGCTGATGTCGAGCCGATATCGCGCCGATACTTTCCCGGTAAGCTACGTTATCGGGGACTACTACTACAGTCTATGTGATGAGCTGTCCGACTGTGCTGGTAGGGGTGGATGGGAGCACATGTGCTGAGTGGATGTGAACTTCATCTAAAACAACAACAACAACAACAATGTGAACACCGCCGCGGTTGAGCAGCACTGCAACTGCTGCTCACCCACCCACCCACACTCACTATTATGCAACACATGAAGGACACACTTAATGCTAATTTTATTTCATGTTGTCTCCTATAGGTACACATCGAAACTGTTAAAGAATGTGTGCGTGCGTGGAATGCACAATGCACACCATGCAAACAGTAAATCTATCTGAATAGATCTTTGCATTAATAAACTTCGATATGAGACCAGACTTATTTGACATCCTGTACATATACATGTCTAATTATGTATAAATGAGATGGGCATTAACTCATATCGTATATATATATATATATATATATATATATATATATATATATATATATATATATATATATATATATATATATATATATATATATATATATATACACCTGTGCAAAAGTTAAGCACCACCCTATTTTTACGCACATGCGAGGGTATATTCATGTGCTATGAAGAAAGCAATAGCATAAACATTTATGTACCCATCCATCTTAGTGCAAGAGGTAATAATGCAACTAGAGGAATGCTGATTATGATGGTGGGGAAACACTGTATGTTTTTGTTTGAACTTGAAAACGAGGCCTGAATATGGTTACGTTGACACAACTGACAACTATTGCCCTACAGTTGACACACGTGGCTAGATTGTCATTAATGGTGTCTGAAAACGAAGTTTAACATCTGTGCACGAGTTTGAGACTGTCATTATTAATACCGGGTATATCCACCTTGTGCCTGGATGACGGCCTGGACACGACGTCTCATGCTGGTCACCAACCGACTGATACGCCATTGTGGTATTCGTTGCCATTCAAGATGGAGTGTGTCTGTTAATTCCTGTAGGTTCTGCACAGGAGGATCCCTCCTTCTCACCATGTTTCCCAGAATGTCCCAGATATGCTCAATAGGGTTCATGTCAGGGCTCCTTGCTGGCCGTGGTAGGGTTTCGATGGCATTCTGGCGGAGGTATTCATGCACAGCTCTAGCACGATGTGGTCGGGCGTTGTCATCCATGAATATAGGGTGGGTTCCAGGTGCATGATTTACAAAATGAGGGACCACAACTCTATCCAGTATGGAATCTTGATATCTTTGTCCATTTAGTGTTCCAGGTACAGTCAACAGATCCAGCTTACAATCAAATGAGATGCACCCGCATATCATAACGGAACCTCCACCAAATGGAACTTCTTCCATGATGTTACGTTGGTCGTACGCCGTGCGTCTGGACCTCCATACACGAGTTCGACCATCTGTGGCATGAAGCAGGAACCGACTTTCATCGGACCAGTGTACCCGTCTCCAGGATCTCATGTTCCAGTGTCTTCTTTCGTTGCACCACCTCAGACGCTCCTCTTTGTGGTGTGCAGTGAGGAGAGGACGTCTGACAGGTCTCCTAGCTTTCATGCCAGCAGCATACAGTCTCCTTTTGACGGTAGACATTGACACTCTATTGCGCGTTTCCCATTGCTGGCTGAGCACTCTGCTGTTGGTGAATGGAGATCTAACAAGGCGTACTAGGGCTCGATCATCACGGGCAGTAGTCTTCTTCGGTCTTCCAGATCTAGGCCTGTCCTTCACCTCGTTAGTTTGCCCATGTTTTGCAATCAAACGACTGATTACAGTATGGTTAATGTTCAGCTGTCTGCCAATCTCTCTGCATGACATACCAGTGGTATGCATGCCTATGATTTGCCATTTCACACGATCACTTGACCTTCATCTTGCCATAGCGGTTCACAATCAAGAGCTAATTCTCTCTGTACAAATAAACCACGGTCATGAACACAAAATTCCTAATCTTGTCGCCTAAATCTGTATGTAATGTTCTACACCTCAAACTGGACTTTTACATAACTGAACACGTGTGCTGTTTCCCGCCACGCACGGACATCAAGCGGCGTGAAGTCATGCATGCATGTGCATTTCGTACTTGGAATTATGTCAGCTAACGCGGGGACAAAAAGTATGGCAGCCTAGTTGTACCATCATGTTTCTACGTTCTATTGTTTTTGCTGGTGCTTAACTTTTGCACAGGTGTATATATATATACTCTGTATATATATGGAAACTAGAGCCTATGACCATAGGATTCTTTCAGCCCAATTTGTTCAAATTGGTCAAAATGGTAAGAAGCGATTTGAACATTTTCCGGTAAATCTTTTAATAAAATCTAAGTTTTTCACCCAAAATATTTACGAATCAAAATTCTGGATGCAAGTTCTATAACCTATGATCATAGGATCTTTTTGACAATTTCCGGTAAATTTGTAATAAAATCTAGGATTTTCACTCAAAATATTTATGCAACACAATTCTGAATGGAAGTTCTAGAGCCTATGACCTAGGATTCTTTCAGCCCAATTTGGTTGAAATCGATCAAAATGGTAAGAAGCAATTTGACAATTTTCGGTAAATTAAAAAAAAAATCTAAATTGTTCACCCAAAATATTTACGAATCGAAATTCTGAATGCAAGTTCTATAACCTATGACCATAGGAACCTTCCAGCCAAATTTTATTGAAATCGGTCAAAAGGGTAAGGAGAAGAAGCAATTTAACAATTTCCGGTAAATTTTTAATAAAATATAAGATTTTGACCCAAAAAATTATGAATCAAAATTCCAAATGGGAGTTCCGGATCTGAGCACAATAGCATCCGTTGACCAAAATTTAGTTAAGATTAGATCTGTACTAATAGGAAGCAAAAAACTGGAATTTCCCTTCTAAACAAAGAGGGTTAACAATTTTCCTTCTGTTTTATATATGTCAATGATACATGTTTGTTATAGTTGAATCTCTGCTATTATTTTGGAAATGATTTAACTAACTTCTGTAAGTGATTAATTGCTATCTGTAAATTATTTCAGTCAAACTAGCTTCTAAATTTACCTCCATTAAAACAAATTTTAGAATTCAAAATGGCAAGTATTATTATAGCAATAATATTTATTCATTTGCCAGTATACCACAGAAAGTCTTTAGAATGCTAGTGTATCTCTATAGGCTAATCTTGTCTGCACCATAACGCAGCTAGATTTAAAATAAACAAACTTGATATAAAAATTTATTTGCATTCAGAATTAAATTGTGGTTGTTATGGGTGACTAGTTAGTTGATCAATAGCAAGGAGTCCCAAACACGCTGCCCCAACCAGGACATGTAACCGTAAATAATGGCTAATTTTGAAAGTTTGCTGGCCTTAGGAAATAACATGGAGGGTGGTGGGGTGACTAGTTTATCCTTTTTATGCTAAAGCCGATCAAAAACAGCATCTGCAGTGGTCCTGGGAAATATCCATTTACAGACCAAGAGAAGACTATTTTTGACACCTTATCACTGGAATGACTGGCTTGATAATCAAGTCAGTCATTCCAGTGATAAGTATTCCAAAATAATTTTCTCTTGGTTTGAAACTGGACATTTTCTCTGAGAAAGTAGAAATTTTCTTGAACAATTCTTGAGGGACGACAGAGAAAAAGGACTGATTGCAGCTGGAGGATATTTCTACTACTACAGCCTCAGAATACAGTAATCGTTCATGCATACTGTAGCGTGATGATCTGATGGTACAATTACAATGCACTGACTGTTATACCTTCATATGGTAAAGGACAATGTAGAAAACAACACCATTTATTATTATTATTATTATAATATATATATATATATATATATATATATATATATATATATATATATATTTGTATATTGTTGGGTGTGGGGGGAGGTTAATTTGTTCAGTATTCAGTAACAACAAGTCTTGTACTCCTCATGAATGTTGCTGTACGCGTCAGTAGAAAATTAAGGAGTACCGTACTCCCAACTGATGAAAGTTATCTGGCGCACTGAGTGGACCCTCCAAGACCACACACAGACTGTTAGAGCACAGAAACGGAGAAGAGTTGGAAACTCTACGCACCATCAGAATCCAAGAACATCGGAGATCGATATCGAACCTCCATAGGAATAAATGATACGACACCCCCCGTATCCAGACATTTCAATAAACATGGACATTTTAGAACTGACATGCGGTTCAGAATTATCCAGGTACTTTCATCAGACACGGACGATGAAAACTCCACCCCATGGAGAAAACAGAAGGAATGTCATTGGATACACCAGCTCCACACAATGGGACCTATAGGCATAAACCTAGCAGGACACGGGAAGGCTCTCTCCTGGGCCAACACGCCCACCACAGGCGGACACACCCAGTACGTTGTTGTTAACCAAGATTGTGATTTGGTCCGTACCACAACAAATATTCATACAATGAGTGATTTTAAGGAAAATGTCGAAATTTACTATTTAAGAATTCGAAAAGAGGTAAATGATATATTTTTTGTTTAATTTATCCAAAAGTATCATTTGGTGTGTGTTGACAATTTTCTTTGTGTTTTACAAATATTTACCTATCTTCAAATTCCATAAAAGTAAATTTTGACATGGAATGTAGTGTTGTGCCATGTGGCCATTTGCCCACCTGACAATACACATGTCCCCTCAGATATAACATCTCACTATTTACTTATAATAGAAAGGGGGGAGGGACTGAAAACCTCAGATTGTCCCCTTGAATCGCGGACCTAGGAACAAGACTGGAATGTTATTTTCATGTTTCCCTTGATCACTGAGTGATGTCTCCCTTGATCACTGAGTGATGTCATCATGTGAACAGTGTTGAAGATTATCAAGAGCCCATAGCCCCTAGATTTTAGGCTGGGCTACCAAAATTTCAAACTCACTAGCCCAGGTGGCTACCTAAATTTTCCAATCCATATTTTAAGATTGCGAACAGAAAATCATTTTATATATCTGATGAGTATTGCAGATTGAGCCAATATTATTAAGCTTGAAAACAGCGTTTTTAACACTATTAGTAAATCCTAAATTATTATATCCTGTATTTCTAAATAATGGACCACATGTGGACTGATGCATTATAATCATACAATTGGGCCCTTGAAAAATTGTCTGTGCCCCTTAAGTTTTGCTTTTAGGGGTATGGTGGGCAGGTAGCTTGGAGAAACAATTTGCTTAAAGTTTGTTGCTATTTTAGACAGCAACAAATTTCTTTAAATTGTTTCTCCAAACTAACCTGCCCACCATAGGGGCCCAGGCCAGGTGGCTACATGATTAAAAGGCTAAACCTTCATCACTGGTGAAGAAATGTTGTTTTATGACCTAGTACTTATATGTGTGTTAGCCTATGCCTAAGGTAGGGTCAGTGGTTTCTGCGATAGTGGAAAATAAAACGGAATTTGGAAATGTGTAATGGAAAAGTGATATTCAAACGGATATCAACGGAAAATCACATTAATCTGCAAAACATTTAAAAGTGAACAGGAAACATGATATTCAAGCAGAAATTAACAGCTTAAAGGTAATTTCCTCCAGAATGTGAGACATTCTCACATAAAATTGTAAGTTATTGCCCACCCATATCGTCGCCACCCTAATTTTGTACTGCCTGGGTATTCGAATAACACAATGGACCTTTCCACTTTATCCACCGATCATATGATGTCATATTCAACTACGTGACCTCTAGAATGACATCATCATCATTATGACATCATGGATGACGTGGATGAGTACGTCACGAATGCATATTTGAAGACGGTCTATGTGTTGTGCGAATTGTGTCCCTTTACTATTTAATATATAACTTACCTGTATAGTTTTCAGGAAATTGATAGTGCATTCAGGGATCGATCAATCCCAACAGGGCGAAGTGTAGGTGGAGCTTAGCTGGAGGTGGGCAGGGCATAGCTAAAACTGGAAAGGTGAATTGTCTGTTTTATTGACTAATAAAGTGTACATGTTGCTCAGGCATGTCGGGCGATGTAAGTTTGCGAAATGGAAGTGAAACAGAATCAGCAATTTTGTGAAACAGAAAATGGTAAATGTTGAAATGGAAAACCACTGTCCCTTAACACTTGATGATTTATAAAATATTCTGTTGAATGTTTTGAGATTAATATGGCTTCCAGTCATTTATGTCTAAGGCAGCAATAGCTACCACTAAGCAATCATACTAATTTCAAAATATTCAACAGCCTTCATGTGTATTTGCCCCTTAGATTGAGATACTGGGAATATATCGGTGAAAGAGTTAAACTGTTTTTGGTGGTTTCCCAGACTACCTGATCAAAATAGCATTATAGTATTCAGTTGAAGGAGACATGTTCAATCAATTGATTTGCTTGAATCGACCCATATCTGTTGTCCAATACAAATAACCATATGTGATTCCTACTTGTTAACAACATAATTTAATTAAAATATGATGTGTTCTTTTTTCAGAGAGCTAGAGGACCAGTGAGCTATGAGGTTAGTAGTCTTTTATTTGCTAAAAATAATGTCCAATTACCCATGATAATTGAGGAATCCAACTTATCATTCAGTCATATGATGTCATAATCCACTATGTCACATGTAGGCGGAGTTCAATCAATTACATCATAAATGATGTAACATCAGTCATGACGTAATTGATTGACATCGGCGTACATGATCATGTAATTAAGTCTTCATAAATTCTTAAGTCTGTCAAGTTGTACAAATTGTATGTCTTAACTATTTAATACCCATTCTGTTGAATATTTAGAAACTAATTTCACTGGGTGCTGTTGCTCCCAGTAGAGCTGTTCGGTATTTATATTTTATGTTCGTTACCGGTATCGGTATTTTTGGGCCCAATTATCTCGGTATCGGTATTGTGTCGATACTATACTGTACGTCGATAATATCTGTCACTGTAAGACAGTACAGTGTTACGATGGCTAGCTAACCCACTGGTAACGCAAGAATGGGTTATATTCGGCTGCATTACTTTACAATCACAGTGAATCCGAAAACAACCGAATGTCACAAAAAATAAATCATTAATTGCAATTGTTGAACTAAAGTATTCATATTAATTTTTATGGCTTTTATCGTTTGAGCATGTTAGATTTCTTTGACATTATCACGAAAATCGTAATGGTTAAATAAAAATTTTGCCTTCATATCGCCAGAGAATGTGCTAAATCTCATCAACGCACAAAATCAGTCGCTATTAAATCCATACTAATCCATATTAAATCCCTCAGATTTCTACAAATATTATGACCTGCTTCATTATAAGACTTCTTGGAAACCGAATTCAATAATTCTGGAAAATTTACTGAGGGACATAACGAGAATTGCCCAAGGAAAGTTGATAAAATTCTTCTCTTTTGCGCAATTTGTGGCATCCATCTTAGACATTGTCATATTAAAATTATTACTTAATGCGGCTCTCTGATTGGCGGTTTTGTAATACAAAAAGTAAAGATCCCGTAAAGTTGCGAAAATATATCGTAGTTGAATATCTGTGGACGTTCGTAAACATTATTTTTGCGGATTTGATCCTAGTTGCGCCAGGATTTAATTTTAAAATAACCACATTTATTAGCTCACCTGGCCAGACTGGCCAAGTGAGCTTATGACAATTATCCTTGTGTTACAAACTATGCCTAGAGACAATAAAACTAAGCATAGTTATGTAGTTATTCATGAAATAATAGTAATTTGTTTTGTAAAGTATTCTGATATCCAATATTCAGGTAAAAAATTCCAATAAATTATTTTGAATATCTTCTTTACATGTAGTATACATATACAGTCATGTAACTAGTATATGAAAGCCTTATATTGCCTAAATATGATGATTATATGCTCCCATGCTCCTCATGTAGGATACATGGGTCATTCCAGCTCATATCACCCAAGGGCGGAAATGGCACCGACACCAATATTGACTAAATTTTGTCTATATATTATGTCTGTCACAAAAAACAAAAATATTAATTTTTATCGCGATCTGCCCAACCATTCAAGAGTTATGGCCCTTTAAAAGTTGTGAAAAATCACAAAAAACGTAAAAAAATGTCCGAACAGCAAAACTTCAAACAACTATATCTTTTGAACTAGTGGACCGAATTGGTTGTAATTTGTGTCATTTGAAAGGGAATAACACAAGGATTCTAAATATGTGATCAGAATGAGAATAGAACTAGGTTTATATATGATGACCTTTTGATCTTTGATTTGACCTTGAATTTGACCTTGTGGGCAACCTGCGAATAAAAAATTTGATATGACAAATTACACCTATACATGTTTTCTACATTATGTTAAAATTTAACAGGTATAATGTTCCTAGTTTTTGCAAATTTTATTTATGAAAATGGCATGCACCAGTAAAAGAACAAAAACACATTCTAAGATGCAAGACTTAAAATTATACGAGTCAATGATCGGAGAGTTGAAGGAAAAGTTCAAGCAATCAAGTTCTTACCAAGAACGTGTCCAGATTTTGACTGTCTCTCCATTTACAATTCAAAGAACTATGCAAGAATTCGGTGCAACAAATTATTTAGTCAAGAAGAGTCGTGAAATAAAGAAAATTAGAGGTGTGCTCAGTGTTAGTGACAAAAACAAAGGACACTATATCGCAGGAAATTAAAGATAACGTTATAGGTTTTTATGAAAGTGATGACAATAGTAGGATGTGTCCAGGTATGAAAGACAGAGTAGTTGTAAGGGATATGAATGGTGAGAAGCATTATCATCAAAAGAGGATGCTTCTACTTAATCTCAAGGAACTGTATGTAAGCTGGAAAAAGGATGCAGAGAAGACTATTGGATTTTCATCGTTTGCAGCGCTGCGACCTAGGTGGTGTGTATTAGCAGGTGCTTCTGGGACACACTCGGTTTGTGTATGTAAATACCATCAAAATGCTAGTCTAATGGTCAGTAATACAATTAAAAGTAAGGACATAGATATTAAATTCCTGATGAATCAATGTGTCTGTTCCCCAAATGAAGAGAAATGCATGATGGGACAGTGTAAAGAGTGTCCTGGAAAGCATGGAGTTGTTGATTATTTAAGCAGTATAGAAGAACTAGATTTAGTAGATGAGGTGGAATATAAGCAGTGGATTAAAGTTGATAGGACCGAACTCATTACCATAAAGGAGCCTACAGAAGATTTTATAGATCATGTGGGTGATGTGATAGTAACCCTGACACGCCACCATTTTACTACAAAATCACAGAGCGAGTACATGAAATCACTGAAAGCAAACATGGAACCATTGGAAGATGTCATTCTACAAGGCGATTTTGCTGAGAACTATTCGTTCGTCATCCAGGATGAAATACAAAGTTTCCATTGGGAAAACACTCAAGCTACTCTTCATCCTTATGTAGCATACCGCCGTCTGGAAAATGGTCAACTTGAACATCGTAGTATGTGTGTAGTAAGTGATACCAAAGAACATTCAGCATCATCAGTCTATGCGTTCAATACATATGTCATACCATATCTTAAACAACAGTTTCCTGAAATGAAAAAAATTAACTATTTCACAGATGGATGTGCAGCCCAATATAAAAATAAATACAATTTTCTGAATCTGTGTTATCATGAGCATGATTTTGAAGTTGCGGCTGAATGGAATTTTTTCGCGACATCACACGGTAAAAGTGCCTGCGACGGTATTGGAGGAACAGTCAAACGCCTAGTCGCCAAAGCCAGTTTACAGAGAGCTGTAAATAACCAAATTTTAACAGCAAGACAAATGTATGACTTTTGCATAGAAAAAGTCTGTGGTATTCATTTTATCTTCGTGGATTCAAGCCAAGTTGATTTAATTTCGGCTTCACTGGATCACAGATTTAAGATGGCGAAGACGATTAAAGGCACACAACAGCTTCATCGCTTCATTCCAAAATCTGTTAACAGTATGGATGTTTACAAACTGAGTTCCCAAGCTGTACCAACTAAACATATCAAGTTTCCTGTCCATAGTGATACTGAATTTGACAATGATAGCGATTGTGAAGATACCGGTAGTGATCCAGAAAATGAAGAAGACATGAAAGCTTCCATTCAGCCACAAACATATGTTGCGTGTGTTTATGAGTGTAAGTGGTGGATTGGTATAGTCGAGGAAATTTCAGAGGAGTTTGGAGACTTCAAAGTAAACTTCATGCATCCAAATGGTCCAGCTAAGCAGTTCAGTTGGCCAACCAATCGTGACACATGCTGGATTGAAACATGACATTCTCCAAAGCATTCAAGCTCCGTCTTTGACATCCACTTCATCTAGAGGATATACTATCTCACAGACATAGCTATTAAAAATAGAGAAGGCATTTTCTAAACATCATGCCTAGGTATTAGCTTGACAGTAGCACAAAGAACATGTACTGAGTAAGTAATCACAAATTTTATACAATTTTGAACGTATATATGGACTTCTGTGTAAAAATGTGAAAAAACTAAAAACATTATACCTGGGAAACTTTAATATAATGTAAAGAACATATGTCTGTAAAATTTGGCATACCAAACTTTTCATTCGCAAGTTGCCCACAAGGTCAAATTCAAGGTCAAATCAAAGGTCAAGAGGTCATGAGAAGTGAACATACTCATATTCTAAATCTGATTGCATATTCAGAATCCTTATGGCATTTCCTTTCAAATGACACCAATTTCATCCATATTGGTGCAGTAGTTCAAAAGTTATAGCATTTTAAATCCAAGCATTTCAGCTCGTTTTTGGCCAATTCCGCGAATTTTTTGAGATTTCAAAGGGCCATAACTCTGAAACCTTTTGTCAGACAGAACTAAAATTTAGCATATATAGTATTTGTGCTAGAACTTATTTATGGACCAAATTTCATAAAAATTGGAAGTGGTGCCATTTCATTTTAAATTTATTTTGGGTGATTTGACATGGAATGACCCACATGCAGCTGGTGGTCTGGAGAGGACACATTGGTTACCATTGTTTTATACATGGTACTGAGGCAGGACTCCGCACCATATGTGCATGTATACGAGATGAAATTACTTTGTTTCATTTGTCCAATTACATCCAAGTCATCACACTGAACTAATATATAGGTTCCTAATGCTTGACAGTGTGGGTGTGTGCACGATTTACATACATTGACAATCAATTAATCCGTGTCGTCGGCCATTATAACCAAAATAAAATTTGACAGGACTTTATGAACTTGTGCAACTGCTAATGTTACCAATCAAATCTTATTTAATAGAGTTACAGAAAAGACTATGTGTGGTAGAAGTGCGAAAAACATAGATATAAAGAGTATTTAGAGCTAGATGCAAGAACGAAGATAGAAAGATATAGGACTGGGTTTCACACCGGCTCACAGTGTTTATGGCGACGGTTTAAAAACCATTACGAAAAAAAACAACGAACGAAAAACCGTCCGTAAGATCGCCATTGTGCGAAATCTGGTGACTGTCCTAAACTAATTTGTTCTTGACTTGCAGTTTAATATTATCATCTAGTGAGTAACCATTTGCTAATAGGGGCATAAAATACAGTCATCTATTAGCCGTGGGAAAGCAAGAGGATGACACTCGGCAAATATGATTTGATTTGCAAGCAGTGAATTTTACATGATGTAAGCTGTGTGGTTTCAGGTTAAAGGGATATTCCACTGGGGGATTTTATGCATCTGATGTAAAGTACTAATTTTCCGCATTAATTTGAGACCAAAAGCACAATTTTATGCCAACAAATAAAAAAGATATCCTCAATTTAAATTGCTAAAGTAACCAGTAGATAGAGGCGCCATTTTGGACAAGCAGCTGACGTCACCGACACACCAACAAGACACTAAGAAAACAAATACAAAATAAGATATCTGAGTGAATGAGTCTGCCAGAAAGCATTAGGATGAAAAGCTTCAAAGACATGAATACAGAGATGAAAATGATATTGCAAGATGAAAATGAAGAATTTATGAGCAAATCCAAAGGGACAAAATCTTGAGCAAAAGATAATACAGAATATAAAAGGAACAAAACATCTTCACTAGTACATAACCATGTACTGTAACAGAGACAGGTGAAGTCAATAGCAGGGATGGGTTCTATTACATGACATCTATTACTATTACCAGGGGTAGAAATAAATGAAAAAATCTAGTTGCCCCCCCAGGGCAACCCGTAATGCCATTTCACCCATTTTCAGGTTGCCCGCCACAAGTCAAGGTTGCCCTTAAATAATATGCTAATAAAAACGACAAAGAAAATGCCTTGAGTAATATTTTTTAACATGTTAAGTTGTTAACAATACTTTATCAAGCAAAGACATGATTACTCAGAAACGGCAATGCTGCATTAACTTTGGAGAATTAGTATTTTTTAACCCTTTCAATGACAAATCACTGGAAAGAGATTCTTTACAATGTATGATACTATAGCATATGGTATTTCTATTGAATATTTTGAAGTTAATCTGACTGGATGTAATATCTGCTGAAGGCAGCAATGCTTTCCAGTCATTACTTTCAAAATATTTGATAGATGATTCATTGCGGAGTTTACTTTTTCAGAGATTTGTTGTTGAAAGGGTCAATGTGTGCACTGTAAATTATAGACTAGAGATACTCAGAAGTCAGAATTATTCAGAAACTAGACGGAAGTCAACCAAACCGAAGTAAACTCATTATAGTGTTTGAATTTGAAAAGGACAGATTTTATTATTTCATAGTTGTTAAAGCAGACGAACATTTTACTGTAGCCCTAGACATTTCTCAATAGCATCAACTCATTTAACCCCCTCCAGGGAATAATTGCAAAATGACATGTATCCGCCATCTTGTCTGCATTCTAACCATTTCGATCACTTAAAAGGCTATACTCCTCATTAACGGCTTGTCCGATTTCAACCAAACTCGCGGGGGTTGGGTTTGATTCAAAACTGATGAAACATATGGAGGAACAGGTGAACCAAGTTTGTTTACGGGAACTTGATTGGGCAAATACTCCAGAACTGCTGAACGGATTAGGCTGAAATTTGGGAGATATGATTAGGGCCCAAGTGCCATTAAAGTTTGTACATGGAAAGATGATACATAAAAAACATGTCCGCCGTGAATCAATCAAAATGTAGCGTTTTTTGGCAGACATTTTCTGCAAATTTATGAAAAAATGATGGTTTGGGTATTTTTCGCCAGACGGTTGCCAAACATTGCCTTACTGGAATCAAGATGCCAAAACATTGCCATGCTGGAATCTAGCAATTGTTCTTCAAGTCTTGACGAGCAATCATTTTGAACCTCTTGACTCGCTTTGTCTGAATCTTTTGACTCATAACTCAGTCTTTTTAGTCGCAGGAACTTCGTCTAGGAGTCAGTGTGGGACCCTTGCGCCTTCTGCAGAGTGTGATAGATTTAAAGCGGTTGGTGATGAACTAGTTCTTTTTTAGAAAAGTGAATTTTTTATCAAATTTCATTCACGTTTTCATTCAGCTCAAACTATTATCATCAATGTCTTAACGTCTCTCCGTCCAACAAACTGGTGCCTAGTGCAATTTATATTGATACAATTTTAAAAGAATGGATCCTTCCTATGTTTGGGTTTCTTATTTTAACTAAGCACGTAGAGCCTCATTTACCAAGCATATCTCACCATTTTCATTGAGAATCAGTGTCTGTATGACATCGGTGAGATTTTTTAAAATCTTGTTTAATTGATTATGTAGATGTTAATCACAGTGTGATTTTGAACTTTTAAACTTTTTTTTAGTATCCATGGTTACTCTGTTAATTTTAACTTTCTTTTATGGGTTCTCAAATCTCCACCCATCAGTTGGTTTTAAAGTGAGGCACTGACCAAATCTACAGGTTTAGCAAGTAATGATTGAACTGTACAGTTGGTTGTGATGTAATAACAACGACCACAGACCCCCTAGTGGGTGGTCTCCACAGACCCCACTGGGGGTGGTCTGTACTTTTATTAACCACATAAGCACTTAACATTCAATCACTACGACCCGGCCTCAGCCACCCCAAGTGGGAATTGTTTGAGAATTCTTTTTCATGGTTGTGAATAAAAAATTTGAAATTGTGTAATATCCTTAGAGCTGTGCTCAAAACAGTCAAGCTGCTCGCGATATCATTTTGCAAATGAAAATGATATCACAATATTGTCAGACCTGCCTATATTTCGAGAAAAAGTTGAAATCTATTCTCTAAAATTGTTTAAAAAAATAGACAATGCCATGAATATTTAACACAATTTCCCGTTATAGATTCTTGCTGCCTTATGATTATACTTATTGTGTACTTCATAACTATCATCGTGGGAGTAAAATTATTAAATGGGACTGCCTAAATATGGTGTATGCTTTAATAAACATCATTTATTGCATAAAAATTAGACCTAGATTTGGCATAAAATGTCGCAAAAAGATAAATCACATGATCATCCACTAGGGATGAGTTTAGGTCGTCACTCTTGCGTTACTTGAGTAGTGCGAAAATGTAAATATTTGGACCCGGTAGGTACTTTCGCCGACGCATTTAAATAGGAGGGTAGAATCGAGTACATACCTGTGTAGCTACGAGAGTGACAGCTTAAACTCACCCTATGGGCTATGCTATGATCTAAATTTCCGCTATGAAAAGAAAACTAGGTTCGCATTGACTACACGTACTAGCCAATGAAAATGTAGGAAGAAGAATTATACCCTTTTCTAGAAGAAAACTGTGAACATGTGCACGATCATGCGCATTTGTGCCAGTCTGTTCTTTTTTCGATAATTTTCATTCCCGATAAGAGTTTACTGTACTTTGTGATCAATCGCATTGTACTAGCCAATCAAAATGTAAGAGAAGCATACCTAGAAAAGGGCATCTAGAACATTGTGCAAAAATAAATATCTTGTAACAATGGATGCTAGCGATCTTTTTTATGTATAAGGCTGGCTAAAATTGATGTGCTTTAGATAAATAACACTTTAGGTGGAATTAAGCACCAGTAAATTCATTTGATATCAGTTAAACCAGCGAAGATGAAATAAATACTGTTGGTGCATTTGGAATTTGCTAGTCAACAAAATATGGTATCTTTGAATTTTTCACGATCACCAAATAAATTATCGATATCATAAATTATCGTAGGTTGAAAAATCGATAAAATCGGAAATCGCGAGCAACGAGCGCACCCCTAAATATCCTTGCAGTTTGCAAGTTGTAGCGCTTGCACATACGCAGTGACCAGGATCACTAAGAGCTGTCTAGACTGGAACCAGTATAATTGATTGACAATAAGGGAGTTAATTCATTCTAGAAGCCTTGCATTAGGAGACTTAAAAGCAAGATTAAAAATCATTTTCTGGTGCTAAATCTAGGTAGATTGATTTAGCAAGTGGTGATTGAACAGTAAGTGTGTTTATGTGGTTAATAAGATTACAGATCAACCCATAAGGAGATCTGTGGGGTCGTTTTAGAGCATATATTTTTTCAGAGATTTATCTTTTCACATAATAGCGTGATGTTTAAATTAAAGCTCGATAACATTCAACCATGGCAAAAAAATTTACCCTTATTTTCCCATATTTAGCAAGATGAGCCAGCCGGCCCGGCCAGTGGTCGTGCCAGTTACCGCGGTGGAGCAAGAGAGCCACGTCCAGGAATGGCAAGTGGTGAAGTTCCCAGAGCACCCGTAGATGAAATGGCACAGCTCTCTGTGGGCAGTACAGAGGCCCAAGATGTTGGGAAAAGGAGGTCAGACTTCAGATATACTGAGCCACACACTCGGCCAGCTCATATCACTGATAAAAAGGGTACAGTCATTTTCTATTAAATATTTCCAGTTTCTAGTTAGCTCACTTGGCCTGACTGGCCGTCGTCCGTCAACTTTTGCTTTAAAACACTACTCCTCCTTAACCAATGGCCGAATCTTAACTAAATTTTGGTCAATGGATGCAATTGTGCTCGGATCAGAAATTTTGGTCAAAGGATGCAATTGTGCTCGGATCGGGAACTTCCATTTGGTATTTTGATTCATAAATTTTTTCCAGGAGTCAATTTTCAGAAACAGTCTTCACCCGACCTGCAAATAGACAGTAACGATTTTTTTGACAAAATTTGTCTTTAAAGGGTTAATGTGAATTCCTATACTTCTGCATATTATGATAGAATGATGATAGTCGGAGATTGTGTAATGCTTTGAGGTAACGCGTTCCAGAGTTGAACTGCTTTATATGTGTAACTCTTTTTTCCATAGCAAGATTTAAATTTTGGAAGATGTAGATGACCAAATGTTTTTGAACGTAAATTAAGGGAATGTGTATCTTCTACATAGTTGAACAAGTTCTTAATGTAACTTGGAGTAAGGTCATTTAAGGCTTTATAAGTCATGCTATTTGTTTTGAGGTTTATTCTCTTAGCCAATGTAGTCCAATTCAATTGTTTATACAGTTGTTCAGTTGGTACTTTAAAAGGGGCACCTAGTATTATACGAGCTGCTCTCTTTTGGAGCTTTTCCAGCTTGTATACTAATGTATCAGTTGATTGATAGTAGATGAGAGAGCAGTAATCTATATGTGAAAGGATGTAAACTTTATAGAATAGATTCCTTTGTTCAACATTCATATAATTCTTGTTCTTTTTCAACATGGATATTAAGGAAGACTTTTTTTTACAGATTTTACTTATGTCTTCTTGCCATGAGAGTGTACTATCAATGTGTAGGCCAAGGAGTTTATCCGATTTTACAGTATTTAAGTTTCCATTTTCAGTAGGTATTACTATATGTGTTGTTATGCTCTTCAATTTGTGATTAGTACCAAGCATCATCAGTTTAGTTTTATCCTCATTAAGCAACATTTTGTTATTTAAACACCATTTCTGTACAGATTTCATATCTTTTGTTAACTGTTGTATTTCAGAGGTGCTTGGGCTGTTAACATGCAAAGTAGTATCATCAGCGTACATATCTATATTAGTGGACCTAATACAGATCCTTGCGGGACTCCGATGTGGGTTGATACATGTTTAGAGATCTTTCCAGCAATTGAGACATTTTGCTGCCTATCGGTTAAATATGACGAAAACCATTTTAGCGATCCTGTTTCAAATTTATATATTTTTTGCAAGAGAATATTATGATTTAAAAAATCAAAGGCTTTTCTTAAATCTATCATGATAGCTCCTATGAGATCACCATTGTCTATTGAAAATCGCCACTTTTCAACAAGTTTTAATAAAGCGGTTTCGCATGAGTGTTTTTGTCTAAAGCCTGACTGTTACTCAATCAGTAACCCATATTGACAGAGAAATTTATAAACATGAGCATGTGCATGGCGTTCAATAATTTTAGATATAGCTGGTAGGATCAATATTGGCCTATAATTGCATACATTGTCTTTGGAGTCGGATTTGTGTAGGGGTATAACTTTAGCATGTTTCCACACTGCTGGAAAGAATCCAGAATCTATACTCTTGTTAATGATGCTTGTGATAGGTGGGGCTATGACATTTGCTGCGATTTTAAGAAAATAAGCATTAAAATCATCATATCCAGCGGATTTATTTGTCTAGATTTTTTAGTTCATCATGTACATAATCTACTAAAATACATGGTATTTGAAATTTGATGCATTCTGGCACTTTACTATTTACGTTTTCTTAGTTCACTAAGTTCTGTATCTGCTTGTGGTATGGATTCAGCTAAATTAGATGCTACTGTACAAAAATATGTGTTGAATAGTTCCGATTGCATCTGCGGGTACCTAATTTCGTTTCCGTCATTATCGCGTAGAAAGGTAGGAATTTATTTGCCTTAGGGTTTATACTCTTCAAGATTTTCCATGTATTAGCAGGATTGTGTTTACCTTCATCTAGCTTTGCACTAAAATAGTCCTTTTTAGGTTTTTCTATTTGTGCCATAACTTTATTCCTTAAGTCTTTGTACTTTGTAATATTTCCTGATACTTTCAGGCAATCTCTTTCTTTCATCGTATTCAAAATATCTTTATTTATCCATCCTGGTTGACAAAATCTTTTAAATCTGTTCAATGATGGGTTCATGCTTGTTTAGTATATTTGTGAATATTTTCTGCCATTTTTCAAGAGCCTGATCAGGGTTATTTAATTCATCCACAAAACTCCAGTCATATGCTCGAAGATGTTGGACAAACTTATTCTCATCAAAGTGCTTAATGCTGCGATACTTAATAGTTTGGTGTACATTTTTATTCTTGGAAACTACTGTTGTGTACTGTGAAGACTGGATAGTGGTCATTAAATGCTAGTGTCCCTACATGTGGTGAATGATATTTGTCCTTGTTTGTTACATAAACATGATCTATCAGTGTTGCTGTTTTGCCAGTAACCCTAGTAGATATATTTACAAGTTGCTCAAGAGGATAAATTTCTATCACTGATTGCCATTTAGTGTTTGCTTGCTTCAAAAAATCAAAATTAAAATCACCTATGAGTGTAATATCAGTTTTCTGAATAAGCAGCTTCTAGCAGTGATTCAAATTCATCTATCCAACTAGCTGGACTGTCTGGTGGTCTGTAGACACAGCCAATTAGGAACGGTTTCATTTTGTATGGTCTAATTTCTAACCAGACAACTTCTATGTTGCGTGTTTCAAGCTCGTCTAATATATGACAGGTTGTCAGCTATATACACTACAATACCCCCACCGTCACTCTTAATTCTGTCTCTGCTCTGTATTATAGCCCTGTATTTCAATTACTGTGTCCGGAACTGTATTACTTAAGCACGCCTCTGTAACACAATATATTTCTAATTCTTTCCTACTTTTCTCCATTATAATTTTTAATTGTGAAATTTTGGGAACTAAGTGTTGAACATTTAGGTGGCCAATACGAAGACCATTACTATTAATACTGAAAGGTGGAAAGTCAAGGGACATAACTGTCTATAAATTTGTCATTGCATCTCGTCAGTAGTATTGATTCCAGTGCATTATTAGAATTATTGTCTAGTTGACCAATTTCTCCACTTGTTATGCAGTAGGAGAAGACATTAATATGGTTTACAAAGTTATAGCCTACATGCATATAATCAAGGATGTTTATAGAATTCAAATATGAATTAGCATTATTATCATCATCATTACCAGCACCACCATTCCCATCACCACCACCACCATTACCACTACTCCCATCCCCATCACCATCATTATCATTGTTATTATAAATGTTATCATCATCATCACCATCCTCACCATCACGACCACCACCACCATCCTCTCCATCACGACCATCACCACCACCACCATTACAACTACTCCCATCCCCATCATTATCATTGTTATTATAAATGTTATCATCATCATCACCATCCTCACCATCATGACCACCACCACCATCCTCTCCATCACGACCATCACCATCATCATTAATATTGCATTCACATACATTGGTTTTGAGTGATTGATATCGATTACTGAGTATTATATTAGAACCATTAGGATGTACAATACACAAAGTAGACTCATCATTACATATGATAGATACTGAATTAATATTGAAAATATTATTAAAGGGTCTTACATCTGGAAGATCTACATTGTGTTGTTTCATACATAATAGAGTATCAGTGTTTACATTCGTGGTACAGTCAGAGTGGCAACATTTAAATCTGTGTTAATCTTTACATTTCCGTCGCGGTTATTTATGCTGCTAGCATGGTAATTGTTCACAGTTATAGTTCTATTAGGGTTGATAGGCGTGAATACATCTGTAGCACACGCAATGTGGTTGGCATAATATTCAGAATTGTTGGTTGGCACAGCTTCTTGACCACATTGCTAATGTACTGTACACCGGTTTGACTTATGGCCAGATTTGGTGCATCTCCAGCAGTGTACAGGCTGAGCACGGCGACACTGAATGTTTGTGGTTTGGTTCACCACAAAATTTGCATGTTGGATTTCTGATGATCGCTACATAGTCATTAATGCACTTTACTAGAACAGATGTCCCATATTTATTTAAGTGGAGTTTGTCCACATAGTATAAGGAGCTGTCTATCGAACCAGGTTTATATAAGGAATATAAGTAGCCACTAGACTGAATCATTGAAAAGTTTAGGAAATGCTGTCGAACCTCAATATGCTTGTTAAAATGTTGAATGAAGTCCTGTCGACCGCGAACATCACATGGGCACAGCTGGCATACATGTATTGTACACTTAGGGACTAGAGACTGAACGTCGCTAATCAAGTTCTCCATCGCATTAATTACTGCGAGTATATTGACCAAAATTGGTCATCAGAAAACTGATGTTTGGGTGCCATTGATATAAGCGATCTTGGATTTAACAAAAACAATCGTACTGCCATATAAGATTTATTTAACGATTTATAAATAAAAACCTTGTTGCAGTTTTTATGACATACTATGCGATCAATGTATTATCTTCAGTAAGTATTATACCTTTAGCAGTGTTGCTAAACATTTAGACCTATTTGACTAAAAGTTAGCAACAAAGTCGACTTATTATTAGCTCAGCTGGTCTAAAAGGACAAGTGAGAGTATGTCATGGCAACCATCCATCAGGCATCCGTCCAACTTTTGCTTTAAAAGACTATTCTTCAGTAACCACTTGGCTGATTACAAGGAATCTTGACTGGAAAGACCCGATGGCAGTAGACTTCGAAACTTGTATACAGAAATTTGAGTATACAGACATTTGATTGGTCAATTCTTTTTGGCGGGCACCTAGGATTTTCAGCAATTCCTAATACACTACTTAATCAATATTACAATTACAATGAAACTTTGGTGGAAGGATCCTATGGTGGTATGCCTCAACACTTAGAGAAAAATATGATTGGTCAATCTTTCAGGCAGCCATCTTGAATTTTCTGAAAATGCCCTGAACTGTTCCTAATTAAGAGCTAGCCTAATTTTAAACAAACTTGTCTGTAATGACCATATTGGTACACTTTCAAACTTGTAATGTAAAATTTTGTAACCAGTTACATTGTAGCCACAATTTTTGGAAAATCAATTAAATTGTAGCCAAATGTTTTGGGAAATGAGTTACATGTTCATGAACTGTTGTCCTGATTTCAACCAATCCGGACTGCAATGACCCTATGTTCATAGGCTTAGAACTTGTGTGCAGAAATTTGATTGGTTAAAGTTCTGGTGGTCACTGGATTTTCCAGAAATCCTCTAATATGCTACTCCAGCCAATAGCATGATTTACATGAAACGGTGATGGATACATCATATGTGGTAGACTGCGGGCCATCCAGAACTTTCCCCCCCCAAAAAATCCAGGAAATCGGTTAAAAAAAAAGTCAATTTCTGGTGGTCATCTTGGATTTTTCAAATATGTTCCGGAAATGATTTAAACACTAAGTCCTCTTTAACCATTTACCAGAATTCAATGAAACTTTGATTGAAGTATCCTATGGTGGTAAACTAAGATTTTCTAAGAAGAAAATTTAATTGGTAATTTTTTTCTAATAACCATCTTGGATTTTCTGGAAATTTCTGTGAAATAGCTAAAAGACTACTTACTACTTACTCATTAACCACTTGACCGATTGCATCCAAACTTGACTCGAATACTCCAGTACTATATAAATTGATAATTACTCTCGTATCATTTTTCCGGAGCTGTATTTTAAAAAATGGTGGTGTTGGGTGAGAACAGCTGATGTGCATGTGTAGCTATATAAAAAAAATACTGATCTAACTTGGCTCAAATCTTAATAGTAAATGATTTTATCATGAAAGATGATTTTGACCATTATCCAGATTAAAAGGTTGATTCAGGTCCTATCAAATTCAGGATGTATGAATATCTCGGAAACTGCTTAGTCGATTTAGCTAAAATTTTATTACATTTTTGTTAAATCCAAGATCGCTTATATCAATGGCACCCAAACATCAGTTTTCTGATGACCAATTTTGGTCAATATACTCGCAGTAATTAATGCGATGGAGAACTTCCACAACTGGTTACTTTCCTAGAGACAATATGCGATGAAGAGGGTTTGAAATGTACATCTGCTCTTGTTGCTTATTCTGTGTATGTTTATTTTCTAGGGAGCTCAGGAAATACAGTAAGAGTCATGACAAATTTCTTTCCTGTAGAAAGCAATCCACAATGGATGCTTTATCAGTATCATGTGAAATTTAATCCAGAGGTGGATAGTAAAAAGATGCGCCAGGGCATGTTGTATGACCACCGGGATTTAATCGGGATTGTCAAGGCATTTGATGGCAATATTTTGTATATTCCTCACAAACTACCACAAGAGGTAAGGAAGAAACTGCAGACCTATTGTAAATTTATCCTGAAGCATGTATTTATCAGTTGTCTATCCATTTGATGCACGTATCATTTTATCCAGTCCAATTCAGCCCTTTTTACTTCAGAATTTATCGGAATCTACTTTCTGGTTCCGTGATGTGTGTTGATGGGGAACCTACATAACCTGTATTTCAGTTCTGTGAATAAAGCATGCTTATAAATTATGAAAATGAGTAACAGATTTTTGTAATTTAGATCACACAGTACCGACACGCTACCGATGAAATATTGAGGCCTGCAATAAATCTAAGAAATTTGTGCTAATGTTACTTTGAAATTTCCATTCATATGCTAATTATAGGCTGTATAAAATAACAAAATTCAGGGCTTGCAAAAGCTGGTGTCAAGTATTTCATTTAAATTAGGTTGCTCTACGAGACTCGGGTTGACCATGAAAATTTAATGTTACTTAGGCAAGTTAATACTAGTAAATACCAACTGAACCGTTTAAAGTTATGTTAACAGATTAAATAAATCATCAGCATGAGTACTTATGTGAGGCCTGAAACAAGAATTCTTTAAGTTGTCCCCTAGTCAATCAGGGTGTTGGTTGTCCTGCAGCAAAAGTGGTTTGTCCCGGACCTCCGGAACATGTAATTTTCATTCCCTGCATTAAAATAATAAATTTGCCTGCTATTTGAATTAACATTGTCCTGTATCAGTAAAACGTAGGTGAAAACCCGCCTATCCTATCCATTTAACCCTTCAAATTCCAGTGTCTCAATTTGAAGACCGCAATGAGCGCTTCGATATTTTGAAACTAAATCGACTGGAATCTGTTGCAACATATGCGGAAATATATATGGCTACAGCAAACTTCGCGTCAAATTAGGTTCTAAATATTCAACATAGTATTATCCTATGTCGTAAAGAATATCACATTGTTTATGAGCCCTTTTACCATGTCATGTTACTTTTCCCCATGTACGTGAGAAGACAACTTTTGAAAATGTACGGCTCGAATGACTGCCTTGTTTATCAAGCCATTCCATTGGTAACTTTTCAAACAGTCTTATCCTGCAAATTTACATCTTACAAGACCACTTGTACAGAAGCCATTTAGTCTCCGATACCGTCCAGTATATATAAAGCTGGTTTAGTGTGTTCACATGTCTGTTTTTGTTTACTTTAGGAAACTGAAGTTTACTCGATAAGGAGAAGTGACGATGTTAATATACGGTTAACCATTACACTTACAAATGAGCTCGGACCTAACAGCCTACAGTGCTTGCAGGTTTATAATATCATTTTCCGAAAGTAAGTCTTGATTTATCGCTTTCTCTTCATCTCTTGAATTCTGAGGACAGTTACTGCTGTCAATGGGGCCATTCATCTAAAAATATCGGCGACCGACCTACCCATTTGAAATCATTAGCCAGTGAATTAGCCGATTTTGGGATTTAATTATCCAAATCTAGACTATTAGCCAGACCAATAACCTAATAATCTAGTGGATTATAATCCGGCTTAGCTGGACCTTAAAGGTATAACCAAGTAAGAGATGACCGGGAGGCCGGGTAAGAAATGAATATTGGATAGAATTGAACCAGAGATCGCTTTACCCACCTAAAATAATTTGCCGGTGAATTATCCTATTTTGGGCATTTTATTAGCCGACAGAATTATTCTCAAAACTAATTGGCAAATGGCTAGGTCTGTCCCTGAATATAGTGACGTTTGGGTTGGATAATATATTTGGAAGCAACCTTTATGTAATAGTTTTTGTATCTTAGCTGCAGGTAAATGCTATTTTTATCTACACAAGCAATATGTTGTTTCTCGAAAATTGTGGGGTACTTGTGGGGTGAGACTGAATTTAGATAATTGTACTGCTCATAGCCTGGCTCCGTGTCTTGGTGAGATAGCAGTTTGCAAGTCTGTCTAAGGGTTTGCCAGCATCCACCCCAGAAAATTAGATGCTCTGACAAGCCATTTCCATTCTTAGTAGTAAGCAACCTCATTTTTGTCGAGCCCTGTGCGAAAACACAGGCCTCTAGTTAGCTAATCAATTATTCACATCTTTCTTTACAGGATTTTGCAAGAGATCGGGATGACGCAGATTGGCCGCCATTATTATAATCGAGACCAGTGCATAGACATACCGAGACACAAGTTAGTAGCATTTATATTAGGGGGGGGGGGTGTTCAAAATGTTCACTCTTCCACTAATTTTTGAGACCACAAATTGCTATAGATGACCTCAATTTTAGATGAGGTCACCCATTGATGAATTCCAATCCTGGAAATTTGCAATGCTTGTTATGAAAGGATGACCTCGGTTCAGTTAGGATGACCTCATTAAATGTGAGATCATTGCCATGGATGTCGTAAAATTTTCAGACATTTTGACCCCTGTAAATTATATATATATAATATAATATATAATATAATATATGCCGACCTGGAAAATACTGTAATTGGTGGGTAATACTTATCAGAATGGTTAATTTAAAACTAAAGACCATAGATATTTTAATCAGAGGGCTAATATAGAAACCCATATATAATATAGGTTGGCAGAGGAGATCACATAGGCACATCCATATAATAACACTTTCAACTCTACAAAACAAAACGACACTATTTAATACACAAACTATTTGAATCTCTTTAAAACCATTCTCACTAGAGGCTACATAGTTAACCAACTGGGTACATGGATATATCAAAGCATAAAGGTGTGTAATATAGCTGTAATTTCAAGCGTTTTTGTGTACGGTAACCAAACTTGTTGTATAGATGCATTGTGTGCTAACGGTTTGTCATGTATTGAAAGTCGACCAGTGTGACCTAATTTTAACCGTTCACTGAGCATCAGAGTATTCATGCCCTGTCTGTACATGTAGCTTCAAGAGTTTTTGGTTTACAGTAGCCAAAAATTCTTGTCCAGGCTTTAATTGTAAGGTTTTATCAGCGTCTAGCGACACAAGGTTTAATATGAGCATGGGACGCTTCTTGTTGTTCCCATGACATGTTCAGGGTTCGTACAAACGTGAAAAATCCCTTGAATTTTGGCATCTGCCTTGAAAAGCCTTGAATTTGAAGTTTGTCTTGAAAAGTACTAGAATTTCACCCATCCGCTTTGAAAAGCCCTTGAGAATCAACATTTCCTCCATGTAATTTTTACTGTGTTCAAAACGTTATGTTCTGATGTAAAAAAAAGATTTAAGAAAATTTGATTGGCAATTTAACTGGCAAAATATATCTGGAACCGAGTAATTTCCAAAATTCAAACTGTAATTTGAAAGGTTCTAAAGGTAAGCTGTATGAAATTTTGCACCAGTGCCATATCCTCATTTTGTCCGGGATGCTGGTTCTGAGCCCTTGAGAAATCAACTTTTTTAGTATTGAAAGTCCTTAAAAAGTCTGAAAAGTCCTTGAATAAGAAAACCTGCCAGCTGTATGAACCCTGATTTTTTTAGTAACTAGCTTAGTGCTTCATGATATACCGATATAACATCGAATACCGGTATCGCAAGTATATTAGTTTCAATATCCATATGATTCTATGAAAATCGAAATAACAATATATAGTGTAATATCGGTATGACATTTTTACATTGCAAATATAAATATTAAAACAGATTCTGATGACAACTTACCAGTTAATAAAACAATATCGCAGCATCTCAGAGCTTTGATAATCAGTGTTGAAACAAGCGCTGTGAAAAATAAATAATTGCGAGCATGTACGCCAGTGAAGTGTGGTTACCGGTGATCATTAAAGGTGCCCAGGGTTGCAACCATTTTAAGACTACATGTCTCATACCACCGCCTGACTATGGTTATATAGGGTCTAAGAATTAATCTATTTTGAAATAATTTTGACGGGAAACTGTTGCACTGTTGCTGCCTTATGCAGCAAACAGTTATCAGCAAGATTTTTTTCAAAATATTCACTAGAATAATTAACCGCTTTTCTGTACTTAAAATGTAGCCATAAGTGATTACCAGATTGTAAGCCTCAAACCGATGAGTACTATTCACACCTATTATTAGCTCACCTAACCAGAATGGTCAAGTGAGCTTATGGCATGCCAACCATCTGTCCGTCGTCCCTTCGTCTTTCAACTTTGTCTTTAAGCAAATTAGTACATAGAGATCTAAGTTTGTTCAAAGGAAGTCGATCAGCCAATTTGGTCAGCGGCCATCTTGGATTTTGACCGATTTTTAGATACCTCCGAAACCACTTGGTGGATCAATTCAAAACTCAGTGAAATATATAGGGCAAGAGCTGAACCAAGGTTGTTCAAAGAAACTTGATCGGCAGCCATCTTAGATGAACTGGTTTTCGCAACAATGGCAGCTCATGTTGTTATTTCTGCGTGGATTAACTCCAAATTTGGTCATAATGTTATTGGCGGCATCTAATATGTGTGTTGCGAATATGAACCTGATACGACGTCAAACACCAAGTTATCAGCCCTTAGCTATTTGCACTACTAGTATAGTGCCACTACTTTCATAGGGTGAATATTAGACATGTTTTTTCCACCATGCAACAATTTATCATCCCCCTGATTATATTGCCAAACAAGATAAAAACAAAGAATTTGATTGAAAGTTGTTATTACCCAAGGTAGCCATGACTCCGTCAAATTATTTTCTAAATAAACTCCAGCAGAATTGGATACCCATCCCATTGTTCTAACTTGGTCATTCAGCCAGATGTACATGTGTTAAATGGATAGTTTGAAATACCCTGTTAACCCCCTTTCACCCTATATCGCATTTTCAAGGCATTCATACAAAAAAACTGTTGAATATTTTGAAATCAATTTGACTGGAAGTCATTGCTGCCTATGGTACAATGGCTTCAAGTAAAATTAATTTCAAAACATTCAATAAAATAAGTTTTATATTATAAAGAATATGCTTTTCCCAGGATTTATGGGTGAAAGGGTTAAGAGACCACCTGCCTTCAAAGACTTCTTCATTTGCTAAATACAATTAAGCAATGTATTTGAACCTTTATTAAGAAACCAGCTGGCGTAAGAGACTGCCTTCTGATTCTCCCTTTGGGTGGTGTCTTAATACAAGGTGACTAATCAATTTCTATTTTTAGCACTGAAGTAATCTATTTTCACGTAAATATTGAATAAAGTCTTAATACAAGGTGACTGTAATCAATTTCTATGTTTAGCACTGAAGTAATCTATTTTCACATAAATATTGGATAAAGTCACTATTGCAAAAAGCAGTCGAGAGATTGTTGTCAATATCTCGAAAATTAAACCATTTGACTGAAAGTCATTGGAAGTGGCACTGATTGAGGTAGAACTGGGACAGTTCCTGGAAAAAGCATATTTCTTGTCGATAATATGTCCCATTGGGACAATGGGACATTATCGACAAGAAACAATTGGTTTACTGGGTCGACGGGATGTATTATCGTCCCACGCTACCACCAGTTTTTGATCGTTAAATACACAAGCATTACAGTCGTTTTATCCAATCAAACTTAGTCTTACATTACGTCAGAAGGCTGAATTTTCTAAATCCACTGTCGATTGGTCAATTCAGTTTGTTTACAAATTTTATTAACATTTTCACTGATGAATACGCCATATCCCATTTTCAAGGAAACCATACAAGAATTTGAAAACTGTTGGATATTTTGAAATAAATGTGACTGGCAACCATTGCTGCCTTAGGCCTCCAGAAGGGATCGGGCCAAAATTTGGGAGATATGATCAGGGACTAAGTAAGGGCCATTAAAGTTTGTTCAAGGGAAGTTGATCCATCCAAAAACATGGCCACCGTGGGCCAATCAAAATGTGGCATATTAGGCGGCCATATTGGATTTTTTTATTTGATGGATTTTGAGGCCGAAATTGGGTCTATATATGGTTTTGGGTATTCTGAGCTCAAACTTGCCATTTTCGAAACTGTCGGATAAACGGTTTGGTGGCCATCTTGGATTATTTTGCCGGCAAAGGCGCCCGTACCAAAGCAATGGGAAATTTAAAAAGAGAACTGCTAGGCCGATTTCAATTATATTTAGCAGGAAGCATCCTTAGGGCATAGGGATCCAAGTTTGTTCAAATGAAGCCGATCGGCTAATTTGGCCGGTGGCCATCTTGGATTTTGGCCCATTTTTAGGAAATGTCTCAAAATCTCCGAAATCGCTTCAGGGAATATTTTGTTGGAAAAAAATTGCGTAGCAGTCACTGCTAAACAAATTGAATAATGCATAGCAGTTCATAGCACTTGCATAGCAAACAAACTGTATTGAAACTGGTTGGTGTTCCAACGGGGAAACCTTTCAAAACATGTTTGCATGATCAAAAACAGCTTTTTTTCGTCTACACACGCTGTGAGCAAGTGAATCCGAAAACAACCTAAAAGTATAATTTTCCGATTTCGCAAAACGTTTTCCCTATGGAATGCATAACATATGTCAGATTCAGAATATGCATGTACTGGCTCTGGCCAATATAGGGAGTATAGGAAACCTAAAATAATACATATTGGCACATTTGGCAATTACATTGATTGGAAGCTGTTGCTGCTTAAGGCAGCAACACATCCCAGTCAAATTATTTTCAAAAAAATCATTAATGTACCTCCCATGAATACTGTGATTTCATTGACTAGGGTTAACATATATTTTGTAACTTACCAACCTACATCACACATCCCTTTGAACTGGTAGGCTAAACAAAATACACATCATTCAATACAATGTAAGAAGGCTGAATAGTGTTAGTGCTTAACTGGGAGCTGTTGCAGGCCCTTAAAAACTTGCAACATATTCAACAGCTTATTAAGATGAAATTGAGTTTCTGCGATACTATGACTTCAGTTGAAAGAGCTAATAATTTTTATTTCAAAATTACTAATGGTTTTTTTCTCTGGCTTAAATAGTGAATGATAAAGTTTTACTGTGATCAGCGTGTATCAATTGGCTCATGTGTTACTAGTTTTACTACGAATACTACGAGTGCTATATATATATATATATATATATATGTACTACTACGTCATTCTTAAAATTACCGCGTAAAACATTGTTTATTTTCTTTACCGTCGGTAGTTTCCTTGCGATTCATTGGTTGCTCTATGTAGTTATATTTATTAACCAATAATCTTGCGAGAAAGTAAGTTCCCGACTTTGGAGAAGAGTACTCGAGATCACTCGCGCATGCGTCGATCTTGGCGACATGCCATTCTAAATCTGTCGCTTACGCGAATCAAGTGAGATACGCCGCTGTAGCATGGATAACTAGACTGTCGGCCTTGATTTGGGGATGCGCTAACAGGAGTTTAGCATTCGCGATGATATAACTGTTTCCGAGACAAACATTGTCTAAATCGACCAGAATCAGCCTAGATAAAATTGTATTTTTAAAGTTTATCATAGTGCTAACTAATGACGAGGCAATGATCAATAGCCATACCCCCCTATTGGAGAATTTAGATTTACAAGAGAGTCTGTTTACGAGCAATATGTCGACGACTATGAATACCCCGTGATATATATTGCGAGTTTCCGACTGGTGTCCAAACTAAAAACTGAAGTCTGTAACAGTTTATTATTATACCGGAAGAACGAAGCCACTAACGCATGCGCACATCGCTAGCTTTTAGAATTTTCATTTATAGAGCGCTTACTGAACTCGCTTCACCGGCGATCATTTGTCCCATAGTGAAGGAGGGTTTGAAGATATGCGCTCTATAGCTATATATGTCTATGGACTATATCGGAAATCAGCCTCCAACGCATGCGCATCTCGCTTCCTTACTAAATTTGACAATCGTTTTGCAACTTTTAGCGACTTTAATCAAAAATATTTCTAAGGGCCATTAAAGTTTGTTCAAGGAAAACCGCTCCATCAAAAAACATGGCCCCCGTAGGCCAATCAAAATGTAGCCTGTTTGGCGGACATATTGGATTTTTTTTATTTGATGGATTTTGAGGCCAAAATTGGTTCTATATAAGTTTTTGGGTATTCTGAGCTCGAATTTGCAATTTTTGAAATTGTCGGATAAACAGTTTGACGGCCACCTTAGATAATTTTCTCGTCAAAAGCTCCCATGCTAAAGCAATGGGAAATTTAGTCTTCTCGAAAACTAATATGGCCGATTACAATTATGGTTGGCAGGAAGCATCCTTAGGGCATAGGGATCCAAGTTTGTTCAAATGAACCTGATCGGCCAATTTACCTGGTGGCCATTTTGGATTTCGGCCGATTTTAGGAAATGTCTAAAAACTCCGAACGTGCTTGGGGAAATCTTCATCTAGGCCAAGAGGTAAGCCAAGTTTGTTCAAGAGGACTTGATTGACCAAATGGTTCGGCGACCATCTTCGATGACCTAGTTTTCCAGAAAACGACTCCTCCGGAACCGTTGAAGGGATCAGACCAAAATTTGGGCGGTTTGATTAAGGACTAAGGGCTATTAAAATGTGGTCACGGGAAGTGGATCCGTCAAAAAAAAACCTGGACGCCGTGGGCCGATCAAAATGTAGCTTGTTTGGCGGCCATATTGCACTTGCAAAAATGTCCAAACTCATTTAAACGACTACTAAACCACCCACCAACAATTTTGACAAAAATTGATGGTGCTCCAGGTGAGCGACACAGGCCCCAAGGGGCCTCTTGTTTTAGAAGCCATTGTCCGCTCACCTGAAAAAAAGAGGAACAATAAGTTAGAAATGACCAAATTCTAAGAGTTATATTAAGACTAACAATCCAATTTTTTCTTGAAAATTCCCATTTTCTCATAGACAATGCCCATTTGCTGACTAAGAGGCAGTCATTCCAGTGATACATTTTCAAAAATAGTCTTTGGTCGGAAAATTTACATTTTCCTAGACAACAGTTTTGGTCTTCCTCAATTGTTAGATGGTAACATGTACGGCGCAAGGTCAGGGATATACTTGTAAGCACTATGACTTGACAACGACTGTTATAGTCATACACAGCCCTCAGATTTTAGTGCAGAAATGAAATGAAAAATATAATAAATGGTGAGCATATATAGACCGAGGGAGTATGACTACTAGTTACTGGATGAACCTTTTCAATCGACAAGAGCGAATATATAAATTGTTACGATTGTTTCAAAATTCTGTTGAATATTTTGAAACTAATTTGACTGGAAGCTGGCTAAGGCAGCACCAGCTTCACATTGGATTCAAAATATTCAACATCTTAACTTTATAATGACTGTAAACGTGAAATTCTCGAATTTCGGTTTCAAATGTGATGTTTTTAGCTCACCTGGCCAGAATGGCCAAGTGAGCTTATGCCATGGCGACCGTCCGTCGTCTGTCTGGCGTCCATCCGTCCATCCGGCAACTTTTCTTTAAACGACTTCTTCTCAAGAACCACTGGGTCGATTTCAATTATATTTAGCAGGAAGTATCCTTAGGGCATAGGATCCAAGTTTGTTCAAACAAAGTCGATCGGCCAATTTGGATTGGATTGGATTTTGGCCGATTTTAGGAAATGGCTTTAAAAATCTCTGAAACCGCTTAGTGGATCGATTCAAAACTCACGAAATATCGTATAGGGCAAGAACTGAACCAAATTTGTTCGAAGGAACTTGATTGGCCAAATGGTTTGGCGGCCATCTTGGATGACCTAGTTTTTGTGAAAACGACTTATTTTGCAGAACCGCTGAACGGATCGGGCTGAAATTTTGGGAATATGATTATGGACTAAGGGCCATTAAAGTTTGTTCATGGGAAGTTGATAGGTAAAAAACATGGCCGCCGTGGACCAATCAAACTTTAGCGTGTTTGGCTGCCATATTAAATTTTTTTATTTGATGGATTTTGAAGCCGAAATTGGTTTTCTTAACTCCGCTTGCTTGTCAGTCAGCTGTCGTATAGCGATGACCTCATCCACCTTCTGTATGTCTGTCCATCCATCTGTCTGTCCGTCACCAACAATGGCGGCTCATTTTGTTATTTCTTGATGGATTGACACCAAACTTGGTCACAATGTTAATGTCGGCATCTAATATCTGTGTTGTGAAAATGAAACTGATAGGATGTAAAATGCCAGAGTTATCACTGTAAATATTTGCAGTCTCATTTTCATAGGGCAAATGCAGGTTTGTTCCCACTGTCCATTGATTTATCACCATGTCAGATTTTATTGGCAAACTAGATATTAAATTCCAATTAACGGATTAACCTTTCCAATCCTGCCGAAATATTTAAGATATGTGTTATGTGCTCTGACATCTATGCTCTTAAAAATATTTTGAAATGTATTTGATTGAAAGTTGTTGCTGCCTTAGGCAGCAATGAAAGTTGGTGCTGCCTAAGGCAGCAATGACTCAGTCAAATTATTTTTTTAATCAACTCCAGCTCACCCTACCCCTGCTGCTAACTTGGTGATTCAGCCAGATGCGCATGTGTTAAATGGATTGTGTGGTGGTGGGGAATAACCTGCTATAAAGACCACCTACCTGCCTTTAGAGACCATTTTCTTCAATTGTATTTAAACCTCTGGTAACCGTCTGACTGAGTTTTTGCAGACGACATATTCCAAAGGTTATATCTCTGAACCTGATAAATATTTTGAAAACAATTGGACTGAAAGTTGTTGGTGGCTAAGCTGCCAACAACTTTCAGTCAAATTGTTTTCAAAATACTCAAGAAGTAGAGCTTTTGAAAATTGAAATTATTGTCTGCACTGTTGAGAAACCATCTGTAGTTATCACCGATATCATCTATTTTCACTTAAACATTGTTCAAAATCACTAATGCAAAAAAAAAAAAATGTCCAGAGATTGTTGTCAATATCTCGAAAACTAAACCATTTGACTGAAAGTCATTGGAAGTGACACCGATGGATGTAAAACTTAGTAAGATTAGTTGAAATGCCAGGTGAGCGATACAGGCCCATTGGGCCTCTTGTTTTTATTTTGGGCACGCTTCCATGATAATGCAAGTTTGTTTCAAGGCCCCAGTTCTCTATAACTTTGATCAGAGGATACTGGCCACACAGTAAATGGTGATAGAATGTTTGTAACCAGGGCAATAGTGAACTATTTGTTTTCCAAGGAATTCCAATCATCAGTGATTATTTGCTCACCTGACCTTATAGTCGTAGGCTTCAGAACTTCCATTCGGAATTTTGATTCCTCAATTATTTGGGTCAAAATCATAGATTTGAAAAAATTGGCATAAATTGTCAAAATGCTTTTTCTCCTTAGTATTTTGACCGATTTCAACCAAATTTGGCTGAAAGTACCCAATGGTCGTAGGCTCAAGAACAACCATTCGAAATTTTGATTCCTCAATTATTTGGGTGAAAATCTTAGATTTTAGAAAAAATGTACCGGAAATTATCAAAATGCTTCTGAGCGATTTCAACCAAATTTGGCTGAAAGAACTCAATGGTTGTAGGTTCCAGATTATCCGTTCGAAATTTTTATTCATCAATTTTTTGGTGAAAATCTTAGAATTTATGAAAAATTTACCGAAAGGGGTCAAAATGCTACTCCTCCTATTATATTTCAACCAGATTTGGCTAGATGGCTTCTATGGTGCTAAGCTCTAGAACTTCTATTCAGAATTTTGATTGTTCAATTTTTTGGGTGATAATCTTAGATTTTAGGGGAAATGTACCAAAAATTGTCAAAATGCTTCTTACCATTCTCAGCGATTTCAACCAAACTTGGCTGAAAGAACTCAATGGTCGTAGGCTCCAAATCATCCATTCGGAATTTTGATTCATAAATTTTTTGGGTGAAAATCCTAGATTTTGGGGGAAATGTTCTGGAAATTGTCAAACTGGTTCTTCTGACCATTCTGCCTGATTTCAACCAAATTTGGATGAAAAGACCCTATGGTTGTAGGCTCTAGAACATCCATTCAGAATTTTGATTCATCAATTTTTTGGGTGAAAATCTTAGAATTTATGAAAAATTTAGCAAAAATGGTCAAAATGCTACTCCTCCAATTGACATGTTTCAACCAAATTTGGTTAGATGGATTCTATGGTGCTCAGCTCTAGAACTTCCATTCGGAATTGTGATTAATCAATTTTTTGGGTGACAATATTAGATTTTATGACAAATTTACCAGAAATGATCAAATTGCTTCTTACTACTTTTAGAAATTTCAACCAAACTTAGCTAAAATGATCCTAAGATCATAGGCGCCAGAATTTCCATTCAGAATTTTGATTGGTAGATTTTTCCTGTTAATATTTGTTTCCCCATCTTGTTTAATGTAACGAATCATGTATATTTAAATGCAAATACTTCAAATGTTAATGGTCCAGGTGAGCGTCACAGGCCTTTGGGCCTTTTGTTAGTAAATGTGCTGTTACTTCTAAGCTTTTAATTACTCAATGACTAATTTAACCGAGAAAGTCATAGATTGTGGTAAGAGAGCAGCAGAACCAATAATATATAAATCCATTTCTTTTACCTCTGGTCATGAAATAACAACAAGGTTATAGATAAAAAATCTTGTAAGGTCAATCATCGATGCATGTCTTTGTTTACAATTTCCGAGAAAACTTACTCTTCAAATTACCGTCTGTAATAAGGTTGAGTTGAGATGCGAAAGCTGTCGAATATATCGGCATCCCACTTCCCGATTGGCAATATCGTTAATCTAGTCATCTGTTTACTTTTTAGTTTGTGGCGTACATGAAATATGCATAGATTGACATATTTGAATACACAACTATTTTGAAAAACAGCTGATCGTGTCGCCATCTTGCCGGAAAAATTAATATTCATGAATTCTCGACCAATCAGATGAGTCAATCTTATAGCATGTGATACGGTGTTGGCAATAACTGGCTTGGTACTCGTATATTAGATACGGGTACAATTCTACAAATTTCTCTCGTTTTCTCAAGATCTTTCACAATAAACGATTCCTATTGGAGACGCCGCTACAGAAAAATGTCTGATGCTATAGAATCTTAGTGTAAAACATTCGCGTTCACTTTTTAAATGGCTGATTGCAACCAGCAATGCTACATAGCATAAGATTTGTCATTTATTCGCTGTCAATGCTGAGAAACCTTGGTATGTGTTCGGTTATGTATAAATCAGGTCTTCCTCCCTCCCCCCCCCCCCCCAAAAGATTTGGACCGGAATTCCGTGAAATTTTATGGTACGATGGCATAATATAATTGTCTTTTTCACATCTTATCAGATGAGACCCTTGACGAAACGTTGGTACGTATCTGTTAGTTTAATACCATTGTGATAAATTTATCAATGGCATTCACAAAATTATAAAAAAATTCGATAAATTTTGCAAAAAATAGACCAATGTATTTATCCTACAAGGCGTGTCCATTTTGAGAGGCAGGTTGACCAACTAAAATATATTTTATTTGTACAAATTTTATATCTACTAAAATGAATTTTATTGCTCTTTCTAATGATATATAGTTTTATATACAGTGGTCTGTTACTTTGCCAAAAAAAGTTAATATAGTTGTCATGGTAGCACTACGCCGCTATCACGCTACTACAGCTTATAGGCTCGGGTTCTAAGCAAGTTTCCAGCTTTTGGCTGTAGAGCACTTTCTTGTAAATTCTTGGTAGGACCCAGAGGGTTAAAATATGCAAATTATGCAAGATATACTATCATCTAATGCTTTAGATGATATTGTAACTTGCACAACTAGTATATTTGAGAACAACAGATGTAAGGGAATTGCCGATATTTGCTGAGGAGGGAGCTTCACACAGCTTGTAGATATGGGATTGTCTTCTGGGGGGTCATGACCCCGGGGACATCTTATATTTGCAGTCCAAGACCCCCAGCGAAGAATATGACTATATTTTTGAATACCAGACGAGCTAGGGAACGGATAACACAATGAGCGAAAATGTATTAGCGCGATCTAGTGTGTGCATCAAGTCGATGCAAAACTGACACGAAAATATAGCTGATACAATAAGTGAAATTGGAATATGAAATTGGAATAGAATAGACTAAGACTTAGGGCAGTGAGCTGATGGAATCTATCGGTGATTGAAAGATGAAAGCTGTTGCTGCAGGCGCGGCATAACGTTTTATAGTATTCAACAGAAGTTATGACCAATAGTTTTCTAAATATTCAAGCAAGAGCGTCGGTAGGATGCCACGCACAGAGTGTACGTAGCACAGACTGAATGACTCATAAAATGACGTAGTAAACGTGGCGACGACCGACTTACAATAAGGTGACCGGGTTTCTATATTTCTATAGAGGCGACCCACGACACCAGATACGACACCAGATGTTGGTGAATCAGATGTGGTACATGGTCACTACGTCATGACACCCTTCTGAAATGCAGGCGTAGGCCTAATAAGCAAGGGGCTGGACGTGGGCATGATAGCGTCTGGCGCCAAGAAGATTAGAAAACCAGACAAAAATTGTCGAAACAATATCCATCGCTGTCAAGTTTGGGGGAGGTTATCGGATAGAATTCCACACTCATGAGTCAATTAGGCCGCTTTAACTTGTTCGATGTTCTTTTCCTAAGAGAGAAAAATCGGAGTTTGATTAGTCAGGATGACGTCACAATCAATGAGCATCGAATCAAACTCTGGAAAGAAGAACCCAAACGAACATGGTAAAGAGCTCCAAAGAAGTATAAGATAGGACTTTAACTTTTTAGAAAAAGCTTGGTTCCGAAATTATTGCGCTTAGGAAAAACCTAGCCTCGAGTCCGTATAGTTCTGTGGAACTGAATTTGTCGAAATTCAAATAAGTTTTTGGTGAATGGTTTTAAGTAGCCAAGAACGGTTTTTGACGAAAATGATTTAGAGAATCGTGAAACGCAACTTTGTAATGATAGAATAACCAGTATTCGTATTGTATGAAAATCAGTTATTTCTATAGACGCGAGTGACAGTAAAAGTTACTCAAAGTATCTGGTGGTAGTATAAGCCACCCATGATTGATAGAGATTGGTGGTAGTATAAGCCACTCATATTTACTTAGAGTTTTATTTAACAGTTTGTTTTCTATCGTGACAGCATAAGTCACACATATCCGTAGCCATATTAGACAGTCAAAAAGAAGAGAATAAATTATCACTTCGATATTCTCGAAGCAAGAGTTTGGGTTGTGTATTGTCCAGTCTGGAAGCGACGGAAGACCACCGTCCCGAGCCACCATCTTTTACCCGAGTCAGATCAGGCCCAGATTATCGAATACAAATATCGTCACCATCACCTTAGACGAGGCGAGCAGATAATCGTACTACTGCATCTTTGATAAGAGGTTGTCGCAGCAACCGGTACATCATATTCTTATCAGAAGTGTAGTAGATATATTTCTAAATTAGACCCGAAGATCGAAAATCTTCAAGCTGTCAAAGCAGAATTTTGTGGAACAAATCAGACGCAGTAAGACTGTTTTATTGAACAGTAAACATGGTTTACAATGCCCTCACAATTATCCAACTTTCCATGGTAATAATACAGATATTCGATAGATACTAACTGTTTCTCATGTCATATAGATTTTGCAGGTCACAGGTACCCCACACATAGAAATCCAGGGGCCCCAACCTGATATCTTGGGGTCCCAAACTCAAATTTGGTATTCTGCAGTTTTTCTCATCCATGATAAAATTAGAGAGTACCATGGGTGCACAATTATGAATTATGGTGCCCAACCTAGATTTTCTGGCTATGTTTGGTAAAAAGCTTTAAAACTAATTAATATTTAACAATCATACAAGATTTTCGGGGGTTCCATAGGACCCACTACAACCACTCTTGGGGGTCCCCACTCCCCGGTTACATTCTGGTGGTCTATACCCTCAAAAGGACCCTGAATACTGGTATGAATAGTGATATCGATACCGTATTTGGTTTTGTGATACTGTGAAGTCCTACTCTAGTTCTAATGGAGTGATTGTCTCCAGACTTCGATGGAATCTTCCCCATATCTTCCTGAAGACATGTGACAATTTTGTTGGGTCAAACAGTAAAGCGTAACATTGTTTTCAAAATGGACAATTGATATATTTGTCAATAACTCTGATTTTACTGAAAACTTGGGCGGGAGCTCGGCCATAGGGTCTGGAAGAGGTCTTCCAATTTAGGGGTGAACGCTAAAAGGCAACAAGTTTAAGCAACATTGTTTTCAAAATGGGATGATTGACACATTTTTCAATAACTAGCTCTATTGTAGTGATCTTCTCCAAACTTAAATAGATACATGTCCATTGGGTCCCAATAATGTGTACCTATTTGGGATTAAAAAGCTAAAGTGCAACTGCATCGGCTTTCAGTGTTTCCAAAACCGACACTTGAACTCACCGCAGCCTAATTAAAAACATGAATGATGCGGGTATTGGAAAAACCGGTCCGTGTATACATTAACCCTTTCATTCCAATGCTAAACTTAAAAAAATAGTCTTCTCTTGGTCTGCAAATTGACACTTTCTTTGAAAAAAAATTAGAAGTTTTCTTGAACAAATTCAATGCTTAATGCATTGTACTTGTAGTATCAAAAGTAGATCGGTGTGATGTACTTTACATAGTTCACAAAACTTCAAGGTTAATTGCATGCATTCGTTTAAAGGCGGCTTTCAGCAGGTGGCATGCCCCTTCCTTGTGCATCACTAACACTCTAGTTTGGTTTCTTATAGAGTTAACATGTGCATTTCTATTAAAAGTGGTCATATAACATTTCATGTGCCTTGTTCAAATACTGATGTTTCATGTGAGCCATAAAGCCTCTTATTATCTCCATCTCCCCCCCCCCCCCCCCCCCCCCCCCCCCCTAGATGGGGGATTATGTTTTCGCTTCCGTCCGTCACACACACAGATTTTCTTTCGATAACTACTTTTGCTTGGAATATTGTGACAACATTTCATGGGAAGGTTGGCTATGGTAGTAGGCAAATGCAGCTTAGTTTAAGGGTCAGTCATGTCCATCCCTTTGAATTTGTGTCCATCTGTCCGTGCAAATTTTGGGTTTTCGTTCAATAACTTTGTCTTTGCTTGGAGTATTTTGAGAACACTTCATCGGAACGTTGGCCATGGTATTAGGGAAATGTACCTTATTTTGGGGACCAGCCAGCCCATCCCTCCATTCATCCATCCCTTTGTGTCGGTCCGTCCATGCAAATTTTGGGTTTTCGTTCAATGACTTTATCTGTGCTTGGAGTATTGTGACAAAACTTCATGGGAACATTGGCTATGGTACTAGGGAAATGTACATTATTTTGTGGGTCGGTCAGCCCGTCCCTCCGTCCATCCATCCATCCCTTTGTCTCTGAATTTGTGTCTGTCTGCCCGTGCAAATTTGGGGTTTTCGTTCAATAACTTTATTTTTTCTTGGAGTATTGTGACAAAACTTCATGGGAACATTGGCTATGTTTCTAGGGAAATGTACATTATTTAATATAGATTAATTACATGTTACAATAAATGTCATGTCATTTGTGTTTTGAGATGGTCAAACAAGATTGTGCCCATTATCTTTGGTTATTATCATTCAATAACTAAACCTTCTGCTTGAATGTGTTATTGAATAGGTTAGTAATCTCATGTGGCTAGTTTATGATTATTAGCTCCAATTTGTCTGTGTATCCATCCATATGTCTATACAAATCAGTGGGATTATGTCATCCCACGAACATGGCTGCCATTGCGGGGAGGGATTATTTAATTTATATCATCTAGTTCTTATATATTGTAGACCACATGGAAAGTTATTACATTGTGTTATGAATCATTATGCTTAGACCGATAGGTGGACTGAGCATCTTTGAACTTACTCCGCATGAGATGTTAGAGAGATGTATTATCTGTCACCTGTACTTCTTTTTACAGGTTAAAGGTCATGCCGGGATTTATAACGTCTATCCTCCAGTACGAATCCAAGGTCATGTTATGTGCCGACGTGTCCCATAAAATCCTCCGCAGTGATACGGTTTTAGACATTATGTACGAGTTGTATGGGAGTAATCAGGCAAACTTTCATGAAGTATGTACACGTCGTTTGACTGGTTCAATTGTACTTACCAGGTGAGTTTATTAATAGTAAGCTTACCCTGTAACCCTAAAATTTTGTCAAGAAAATTGTAATCGTCTCATAGAAAATGTTCATTTGCAGACCATGAGAACACTTTTTTAATTTAGCATGGGACTGACTAGCTTGATTATCAAGGGCTCTTGAGAAATGTCTTTGCCGGACAAGATAAGACAATTTTTACTTCGGCTGACATGTCAGTTAGCTGAACTGGAGTGGTGATCCAGTGTCCAGGCATCCGACCATGGGTCTGTGTGTCATCAGTAATGGTGACAGGTTGTTAGTTGGAACTGTGTTAAAGTCATAAACCATGGGGTTGGGTCGGGTGGATACTGTGTATTATTGCCCTCGCGTGAGGAAAATACTGGATAATACATCCCTGATCTTAACCAATCAAATAACAGCATTTGGTCATGTGACATTACTGAGGGATAATAATAAAATAACCCAACATTATAAAGAGGTTTAGAATTAAAACCAACACTTCCATTTATGACATCAAGTAGCTTATTTCTCGGATCTCTGCCTTTTGTGAGACAGTCAACTAACCGCCTTTTGTGAGACAGTAAACTAATTGCTTTTCTTTAGAAACCCAAAGGACTTCACATCTCACTATATATCGCTAACAACACTGATATCTATACGCAAAGGCTTGTCTGTTACAGATGTCATGGAATAAACTGCATCTACTAAAGCTCTATTGTCAGTAATGAAAGTTATTGGCAAAATGGTACTAGTGCAACCCATATTTGGGTTATCCAAATTTATTTTAGCTAACCCATTTGTTTTTACATATATTTATGTACAGAGTAAAGAAAACTATAACTCAAAAGTGTTGCGCTAAAAATATTTGCGTAACCAGGGGTCGATCTTAACTTTTTATGCCACTAGTCTGTCGGACTAGTGATTTTGAAAATAGATGAGTCCGCAGATAAAAGCACTAGTCCTGTTAATGGGGGTTCGGAAAATCTTACATACCACACAATACATATCCTATGGTACTCACATTTCCCGCCAAGGTTTTTAGTACTCTTATCGCTTGATTTGATATTGCATAATTAGTTTGGAACCGCTATCAATTCTTTTAGCACTATAAAATTATATTGTACAGGGAACCAGGCACCATATGTAATTTGTTGTGTAGTTCCGGTAATCGGCAAATCACGTGTATGAATATATATGCGCAGTCATGTTAAATAAGATTTTTTCTTTAAATTTCTGATCGAAATACAGGATTAACGCATTGCACATGTTAAATAATAGACGCCATGATCATAAATTTTGGTGCATCTAAGAAAAATTAACATGTTACGTGTCCAAATTGCGTTACTATTTTACAAGTCATGGCAATATCTTAACACGCACATATTTTTATAGCACACTAACCAGGAAGTTAATGCATTCAGAGCTGCAGTACACCTTACCCATTGCGGGAGCTTGGTTCCCGGGGGCATTTATTTGGGAACCAGGCTACATGGTATCATACATCGTGTAGCTACTATGCGCTGTGATATTTTATCTAAAACAGACTCTTAGATGGTCAGTCATTGAATTGGAGTATGTGTAATGGCATAATTTTTTCAGTTCTGACTATCCTACCACCATTTTGTCTTTAAAAAGTTGTCAATTCAAGCCGTGAAATGATTAAATATCGAATTGTATTGTCCAGAAAGTGTGCTCACGATGTTCTAATAGTAGCTTAGTGATAATTTAATACATTTTATCATAACATTTGTCCCAAAATCGCTTGATATAGACATTACTATTCGACATGACAATGTTCCGGGATAATAGCAATTCTCATATCCCCCTCTAGTACAAAATGAACCGGAATTTTCAATACGTCGTGAACGTTGGGAGTGTGTGTATATGTTACTCGGCAAAATCTGTCATCAGTATACTTGTTTAATTATTAAATGTAGAGTGTACAGATATTCGCTTTGGTTTAATCGTTATACTATATTATATGTAGTTTCCAAGCCATACAGATATGTCATTATCGGTCAAAATCAATTTTATGAATTCTACTTAATTACCGATCAATTCATAAGTCATGCAACCCAGCTACGAGGCAGTGAGCAATTCTTGTATCCCTCTAGGCTGAATTGACCAAGTAATTCGTTTTACGATGTCAGCACCTTTGCACACATTAAGCGATTTCGCAATTCGGTTGTTTTCGAATCTTTTATGTCCTATCATATAGAAACCAAAAAAAACTGAGCATGAATTAAATGCAAACACTCCAGAATGGTTGCCGACTATGAACAGGCACTGCTATCATAGATTTTAACATATATAGCTTCTACGGTAATTTTAAGCGGGTAAGCTTGCGTGTTTGCAAGAAACTTAATGCATTAGTTTTTTCAATGTCATGGAATATTTCATTTTTGCAAGTCTAATGGATAATTTTGACAAATTTTGTACTAGTCCACCGGAGTTGTGACCAACAGACTATAAGTAGTCTGTATGACAATCTGGTAGTCTCGGACTAGCGGACATAAGTAGAGATCGAACCCTGGTAACCGTTGCGCAAACAAAAAAATGGGTTACAATTTGTACAGGCCTGCTCTGATTATAGCCATACATTTCATTGATAATTGTTCTAATTAAACAGCATCATTCAGAAGAATCTATCAAAGTTAATGTTTCTGCTGCTAATGTACTTTTGACTATGCGCCTACTCTTTTTGATTGCCAAACTAACAAAGAGAACTTGCCATTATCATCAATAATTGCACAACTACGCTTGTTTTTTCTGTAGTAACCTATTGAAGTGAAATGGTTTTTTAACTCAACTTTATGAAGTAAAATGAGCTATTTCGATACCCTGCAGTGCTTATCATGGCATCTACATTTTGGAGGTCCCAAGTACCCCACACCTAGAAATCTAGAGCTCCAAGTCTGAAATCTGGGGGTCCCAAACTGAAATTTGGGATTCCCATGCCGTTTTTCTCATCGATGCTAAAATTAGAGAGTACCATGGGTGCACAGCTATGTATTATGGGGTCCCATGCTATATTCTGTGGGTATGTTTTGTGCAAAAACCTATAAAACTAATTCATATTTAACAATCATGCAATATTTCCAGGGGTCTCATGGACCCACTACCACAACCTTTGCGGGTTGCAAGTTACATTTTGGGGGTCTACACCCTCAAAAGGACCCTTATGAGAAACCCTGATACCCTGCACATCATGCTGTAACGTCATCGTCAACTTTCTGTTTATCTCATGTTTGGTTAATCATAGTGGACGCAAACTTGGGCACATGCTTCCTTATAATGATGCGGCATTGCACGATGACCTTGTGGTCAAAAGGTCAAGGCCACTGTGACCTTGGTAGAAACCTTTTTTTTTTCAACATTAACATTTTCCATTTAGTTCAACTTTTCTGTTTATCTCAGGTTTGTTTCATCATACTGGAACCCAAACTTGGACACATGTCTCCTTATAATGACACGGCATCACACAATGTTTTTGTTGAAAGGTCAAGGTGACTGATATGCATGATGACCGTCTTTGTCTTTCATCCGTCATCTATCCGTCAACCTTTGTGTAAAAATGCTGCTCATTAACCGCTTGGCAGATTTCAACCTAATTTTGCTGGACAGGACTACGGGAAGTCTTCAGAATTTGTATAGAGTTTTGATTGGTACATTTTTTTAGGTTTTCTGAAATTTTATGAAAAATTTAACGAAAATTGTCAAAGCACTTAACCCTTACCACACTGACGTCAATATTCTATCCATTACTGTGTCAGTAGACGAGAAACTGGTGTCGATTTTTCAACGATTTTGGTGAACGATGTTGGTGTCCATGACAGCACCATCTTCCACCAAATTTGTAGAACAAGGAAGTAGAGAAATGAACACCAGTTCATCTTTTAATTTAATTTAAAATTTTTAAAATTTTGACAGCGGTAAGAGTTAATTAACCGCTTGGTATATTTCAACCTAAAATTAACCTGAAGGAGCCTAATGCTTTCGGTTTCAGAGCCTTATGCTTTCGGTTTCAGAACATGTACACAGAATTTTGCTTGGTCAAGTTATTTGTGTGAAAATACTTGATTTTATGAACGATTTACCAGAAATTGTCATAACTCTACTTATTAACCGCTTGGCAGGTTTTAACTTACTTTGGCTGTAATGACCTTATGGGGATATGCTTCAGAAGTTATATATAGAATTTTTATTAGTCACAGGGTTTTTTTTGTGGTGAAAACCTTAGATTTTATGAAAAGTCTTCCCTGAAATTGCCAATACACTACTACTCATTAACCGGTTGGAAGATTTCAAATTACTTTGGCTGGAAGGACTTTATGGGGATATGCTTAAGAACTTATATACAGCATTTTGACTGGTCAATTTTTTTTGTGAAAACCATAGATTTTATGAGAAATTTAAAGGAAATTGTCAAAATGATACTCCTCATTAACGGCTCGTCAGATTTCGACTTACATTGGCTGGAAGGACCTTATGGGAGTATGTTTCAGAACTTATATACAGAATTGTAATTGGTCAATTCATTTGGTGAAAACCTGAGATTTTATGAATAATTTACCGGAAATTGTGTAAACGCTACTCATCATTAACCACTTGAAAGATTTCAACCCTATTTGGCTAGACAGACCCTATCATGGTAGGCTCCTGAAAATCTATTAAAAATTTTAATGGGTCAATTTGTCTGGTGCAAATCATAAATTTTACGAAAGGTTTACCAGAAATTGTCAAAGTGCATCTCCGAAACTGCTTGGTGGATTTGATCCAAATTGGACTGGAAGGATTCTATAGTAGTAGGCTCTAGAACTTCTAGGCAGAATTCTTTGGTGGCCATTTGGATTTTTTGAAAACTACAGTTCTAATCATTTAAAACGCTACCCCTTAAATTGGGTAGAATGATTATATATGGTGGTAGGCTTCAACATATCAATTGAGAATTTTGATTGGTCAACTTCTTTGGTGGGCATCTTGGATTTCTTTCAAAAATTACGACGTCTACCAGTATTTAAATGCAAATGGTTCAAATCATAATGGTCCAGGTTAGTGTTACAGGCCCTTGGGCCTCTTGGTGATAAGGCCTTAATATTTATTATTTGTTTGGGGGTCAAGCTTCATAGTTCATTGCAGTCATAAAGTCTAGCTTCATGGTTGCATTGCAACCACAGTTCTGGTTTTATCTACATGTACATCAACAGGGCTCTAGATTTTGGTCATTTGGGCACACCACCTATCTGGTCTGGGATCAATCAATGCTCCTAGAAACTAAGATCTGGTCTGGGATCCATCAATGCTCCTAGAAACTAAGAGAATTTTGAAATCTGAGAGATTGATATTGAGCCATTTTAGTTTTAATATCACTATAAGACCATCAAATGGCACAGTATCCATCTCTGAGTATTTAATTGGCTGTACATGTATCACTCAGTTAATTAAAGTTCATAGCAGCCAGGAGGATTTTAATTTGGGCTCACAAATATTGGCAGATTTCCTTTGGGCATAACTTGAAGTCAAAGCTAAGGGATAATCTAAAGCCCTGATCAAGTACTTCTACATATACATTTTGTTTTGTTTAATTCGCCAGTTCATTAGCTCACCTAGCCCAAAGGGCAGTGCGCTTATGCCATGGCTGTCAATCGTCCGTCCGTCTGTCAAATTGCATCTCCTTAACGGTTTGACCGATTTCGACCAAATTTGCTTGTAAGGATCCTATGGTTGTAAGTTCCAGAACCTCTACTAAAAATTTTAATTGGGCGATTGTTCTGGCAGCCATCTTGGATTTTCAAAAAATTATCCGAAAATGCTACTCCTCCAATAGCAATTTAGACAAAACTTGGTTTGTAATGATCATGTGGTGGTACGCTTTGACATTTCTCATGAGAATTTTGATTGGTTGATTTTTCCAGTGGCCATCTCGGATTTTCCGAAAGGTTAAGGTGGCTTTTTTTTTTAGCTTTTATCTCAATTGCTTCATAATCAGATAAACTGAGTAAAACTTCAACTTCTTCACTAATTCTTCTCCACTCTTAAACTTTCAAAATGGACACTTAACTGTATCATCATGATCATCTTTAACCCTTAGCATTTTGATGTCAAGATTTAAAATTTTCAAATTAGAGTAAAATTTGAACTGGTGTTTATTTTTTAACAAATTTGGTGAAGATGGTGCTATCATAGACAGCAACATCTTCCACCAAAATTGTTGAAAAATAAACACTTGGTTTCTTTGCTATTGACACCATAAAAGATAGAATATTGACATCAGTGTGCTACGGGTTAATATTTGGCCAGTACTTGTTTCTACCTCTAACTTTACCAGCTCTAATAATTACAACCACTCATTAAGTAAATACTGTATTCTGGAATTGATTTCAGGAAGTTCTGTTGTTTCTATAGTAGGGTTTGCGTTAAGAATTTCATCAGTATCTGTAGTAACACTAACATGAACATTTTGAGCATCGACAGATTCTTTGTTGGCAAATATATGATATCTTGTGAAGTCTTTGGGTCAAATAATAAATTAAGATTGCTTTCTTCATATGATTCTAATACTGGATTATCATACTCGATGTTTTCAGCATCATAAGAATTATTTGAAGATGTTCCTTTTTCTTCAGAGATAATCTCATCAGAAGTGTGTCTTAAATTACATGGAGACACTCTTAAATATGTGCCACCATCTTGCAAAAACCCGACAGCCATATTTGCCAATGACAGTTCCTGGTCCTTTCCATATTTTGTTGTCATTTCTTTTATGGAAAACGGCATTCCAATTATTAAATATCAGTGTCATTAATGATCTAAGATGTTTTACTACCAGAGGTAGAGTGAGATTACCAATCAGCGTGATTGATGCCTATAGGATACATGCAAAGTGATTGATGGATCCAGAATTCTTCACAATCCTTGCGGAAAGCAGTTGCTTCTGTGCTGTCAGGGTCGTGGCGTGGCTTCACAATGGTTTCTGTGAATCCCGCTGGGTTGATGGAAGACGTGCTTGCTGATTCCATACTGTTGATTCTTGGAAAGAATCACGCTAAACTTCTATAAAATGATATAATTCTTCAAAAACTTGGTAGCGCTTATTGTTCCTGACGCGAACATGTGTGTGTAAGTTTGAGTCTGGATGCCAAAACACAGTTTAGGCCTTCCTTTTATACTTTTCCAATGCGGCTACCGGAATAGACAATTTGTAGCCGGAATACAGCTTTTGTGTAGCCGGGATGCTAAAGTTGTAGCTGGGATGAGGTGTATCTGTAGCCGGTGGCAAAGACTAGTGTAGCCAGGAAAAGATAGAAACTGATTGTGTAGCCGGTTTGCTTTATAGTGTAGCCGGCAAAGAGTTTGCTGTGCTATGTGTAGCCGGTGAAAGAATGATTGTGTGTAGCCGGTGTGCTACTAATGGCGGCTGGTGAATGGGTAATTAAGGACCTAACTTTATGGCTCAAAGCTCTTATTTTTTTTGGGATGATTCATTTGCAATAAAGGGTTTTCTAGCGGCATGCATTGAGTTTAGATTGAACCAATTACTCGACTATTTGCGCTACCTTGCAAAGCAGGAAGTTTATCTATTAAGACTGAAGGTAGATTTGGATTTTTTCCCCGAAGACATTTGTTAGGGCTATAGCCATAAACATTATGAAGAGTATTTTTAGCACTTAGAACCCAGGCTACAGCAATGTCTAGGAAACGGGTAACATCAATTATTTTATCCATGATGGTGCTTATAATGGCATTGACACTCGATAATGAAATACAATAACGCCCACTTAGTTTGTATTTTAAAGGAATTTCTTCCAAGCATATTAAGTCTTACAAAATCAATTGTTTCCGCTGCTTTCATGGAATCTATACTTAATAATAAAGGCAAATCGGTCAATAATATTAGTCACAATGTTTATTTTCTTATCGGCAATATCAGCAGGAATAGTAACTTGATGTATATGGTTCGCCATCATCAAATTTGAACTGTATTACTGTCTTCTAACTTAATGCATTTCAGCTGATACTCAGATAGTTTCATAATTTGAAAGGTTCTAACGGTAAGCTGTATGAAATTTTGCACACGTGTCATATTCTCACTTTGTCTGGGATGCTGGTTCTGAGCCCTTGAGAAATCAACTTTTTTAATCTTGAAAATCCTGGAAAAGTCCTTGAATAAGAAAACCTGCCAGCTGTATGAACCCTGTAAGACAGATGTTTGTAAGACAACCTCCTTAAGGAATCCTGTTTAACCACCACCATTCCTCATTTAACCTGCACAAAAGCTATCTGTGATTAGTAATTGCATTTTAATGGCCCATAGACTATAGAACTGCTATAGGCGGGTTTGACCGTTTTTGTTTGTAGATGTAGACATTTTGGTTTTGTATGGATCTTTGTTACAGGTATAATAACAAGACCTACAGGATTGATGACATTGAGTGGGAGAAAAATCCCAGCCATACATTTAATCGGAGGAATGGTGAACCGATATCGTACAATGAGTACTATCTCACTGTAAGTAGCAAACAGTTGTAAATGTATCAACGGTAACAGATGGAATTAATTAGGTGTGTAGATTGTCTACTATTCCTCAATATGCACTAGCTCCTTAACCATTTCATGTTAATTATGTGTGTAGATTGTCTACTATTCCTCAATATGCACTAGCCCCTTAACCATTTCATGTTAATTAGGTGTGGGGATTGTGTATTATTCCTCAATATGCACTAGCGCCGTAACCATTTCATGTTAATTAGGTGTGTAGATTGTCTACTATTCCTCAATATGCACTAGCTCCATAACCATTTCATGTTAATTAGGTGTGTAGATTGTCTACTATTCCTCAATATGCACTAGCTCCATAACCATTTCATGTTAATTAGGTGTGTAGATTGTCTACTATTCCTCAATATGCACTAGTGCCTTAACCATTTCATGTTAATTATGTGTGGAGATGTGTACTATTCCTAATATGCACTAGCTCCATAACCATTTCATGTTAATTAGGTGTGTAGATTGTCTACTATTCCTCAATATGCACTAGCTCCATAACCATTTCATGTTAATTAGGTGTGTAGATTGTCTACTATTCCTCAATATGCACTAGTGCCTTAACCATTTCATGTTAATTATGTGTGGAGATGTGTACTATTCCTAATATGCACTAGCCCCTTAACCATTTCATGTTAATTATGAGTGGAGATTGTGTACTATTCCTCAATATGCACTACCGCCTTAACCATTTCATGTTAATTATGAGTGGAGATTGTGTACTATTCCTCAGTATGCACTAGTGCCTTAACCATTTCATGTTAATTATGAGTGGAGATTGTGTACTATTCCTCAATATGCACTAGCGCCTTAACCATTTCATGTTAATTATGAGTGGAGATTGTGTACTATTCCTCAGTATGCACTGGCGCCTTAACCATTTCATGTTAATTATGAGTGGAGATTGTGTACTATTCCTCAATATGCACTAGCGCCTTAACCATTTCATGTTAATTATGAGTGGAGATTGTGTACTATTCCTCAATATTCACTAGCGCCTTAACCATTTCATGTTAATTATGAGTGGAGATTGTGTACTATTCCTCAATATTCACTAGCGCCTTAACCATTTCATGTTAATTATGAGTGGAGATTGTGTACTATTCCTCAATATTCACTAGCGCCTTAACCATTTCATGTTAATTATGAGTGGAGATTGTGTACTATTCCTCAATATTCACTAGCGCCTTAACCATTTCATGTTAATTATGAGTGGAGATTGTGTACTATTCCTCAATATTCACTAGCGCCTTAACCATTTCATGTTAATTATGAGTGGAGATTGTGTACTATTCCTCAATATTCACTAGCGCCTTAACCATTTCATGTTAATTATGAGTGGAGATTGTGTACTATTCCTCAATATGCACTAGCGCCTTAACCATTTCATGTTAATTATGAGTGGAGATTGTGTACTATTCCTCAGTATGCACTGGCGCCTTAATCATTTCATGTTAATTATGAGTGGAGATTGTGTACTATTCCTCAGTATGCACTAGTGCCTTAATCATTTCATGTTAATTATGAGTGGAGATTGTGTACTATTCCTCAGTATGCACTAGCGCCTTAACCATTTCATGTTAATTATGAGTGGAGATTGTGTACTATTCCTCAATATGCACTGGCGCCTTAACCATTTCATGTTAATTATGAGTGGAGATTGTGTACTATTCCTCAGTATGCACTAGCGCTGTAACCATTTCATGTTAATTATGAGTGGAGATTGTGTACTATTCCTCAATATTCACTAGCGCCTTAACCATTTCATGTTAATTATGAGTGGAGATTGTGTACTATTCCTCAGTATGCACTAGCGCTGTAACCATTTCATGTTAATTATGAGTGGAGATTGTGTACTATTCCTCAATATTCACTAGCGCCTTAACCATTTCATGTTAATTATGAGTGGAGATTGTGTACTATTCCTCAATATTCACTAGCGCCTTAACCATTTCATGTTAATTATGAGTGGAGATTGTGTACTATTCCTCAATATTCACTAGCGCCTTAACCATTTCATGTTAATTATGAGTGGAGATTGTGTACTATTCCTCAATATTCACTAGCGCCTTAACCATTTCATGTTAATTATGAGTGGAGATTGTGTACTATTCCTCAATATTCACTAGCGCCTTAACCATTTCATGTTAATTATGAGTGGAGATTGTGTACTATTCCTCAGTATGCACTAGCGCCTTAACCATTTCATGTTAATTATGAGTGGAGATTGTGTACTATTCCTCAGTATGCACTGGCGCCTTAATCATTTCATGTTAATTATGAGTGGAGATTGTGTACTATTCCTCAGTATGCACTAGTGCCTTAATCATTTCATGTTAATTATGAGTGGAGATTGTGTACTATTCCTCAGTATGCACTAGCGCCTTAACCATTTCATGTTAATTATGAGTGGAGATTGTGTACTATTCCTCAATATGCACTGGCGCCTTAACCATTTCATGTTAATTATGAGTGGAGATTGTGTACTATTCCTCAGTATGCACTAGCGCTGTAACCATTTCATGTTAATTATGAGTGGAGATTGTGTACTATTCCTCAATATGCACTAGCGCCTTAACCATTTCATGTTAATTATGAGTGGAGATTGTGTACTATTCCTCAGTATGCACTAGCGCTGTAACCATTTCATGTTAATTATGAGTGGAGATTGTGTACTATTCCTCAGTATGCACTAGCGCTGTAACCATTTCATGTTAATTATGAGTGGAGATTGTGTACTATTCCTCAGTATGCACTAGCGCTGTAACCATTTCATGTTAATTATGAGTGGAGATTGTGTACTATTCCTCAATATGCACTAGCGCCTTAACCATTTCATGTTAATTATGAGTGGAGATTGTGTACTATTCCTCAGTATGCACTGGCGCCTTAACCATTTCATGTTAATTATGAGTGGAGATTGTGTACTATTCCTCAGTATGCACTAGCGCCTTAACCATTTCATGTTAATTATGAGTGGAGATTGTGTACTATTCCTCAGTATGCACTAGCGCCTTAACCATTTCATGTTAATTATGAGTGGAGATTGTGTACTATTCCTCAGTATGCACTAGCGCCTTAACCATTTCATGTTAATTATGAGTGGAGATTGTGTACTATTCCTCAGTATGCACTAGCGCTGTAACCATTTCATGTTAATTATGAGTGGAGATTGTGTACTATTCCTCAGTATGCACTAGCGCCTTAACCATTTCATGTTAATTATGAGTGGAGATTGTGTACTATTCCTCAGTATGCACTAGCGCCTTAACCATTTCATGTTAATTATGAGTGGAGATTGTGTACTATTCCTCAGTATGCACTAGGGCCTTAACCATTTCATGTTAATTATGAGTGGAGATTGTGTACTATTCCTCAGTATGCACTGGCGCCTTAACCATTTCATGTTAATTATGAGTGGAGATTGTGTACTATTCCTCAGTATGCACTAGCGCCTTAACCATTTCATGTTAATTATGAGTGGAGATTGTGTACTATTCCTCAGTATGCACTAGCGCCTTAACGATTTCATGTTAATTATGAGTGGAGATTGTGTACTATTCCTCAGTATGCACTAGCGCCTTAACCATTTCATGTTAATTATGAGTGGAGATTGTGTACTATTCCTCAGTATGCACTAGCGCTGTAACCATTTCATGTTAATTATGAGTGGAGATTGTGTACTATTCCTCAGTATGCACTAGCGCCTTAACCATTTCATGTTAATTATGAGTGGAGATTGTGTACTATTCCTCAGTATGCACTAGCGCCTTAACCATTTCATGTTAATTATGAGTGGAGATTGTGTACTATTCCTCAGTATGCACTAGCGCCTTAACCATTTCATGTTAATTATGAGTGGAGATTGTGTACTATTCCTCAATATGCACTAGTGCCTTAACCATTTCATGTTAATTATGAGTGGAGATTGTGTATTATTCCTCAATATGCACTAGCCCCTTAACCATTTCATGTTAATTATGAGTGGAGATTGTGTACTATTCCTCAATATGCACTAGTGTCTTAACCATTTCATGTTAATTATGAGTGGAGATTGTGTACTATTCCTCAATATGCACTAGCGCCTTAACCATTTCATGTTAATTATGAGTGGAGATTGTGTACTATTCCTCAGTATGCACTAGCGCCTTAACCATTTCATGTTAATTATGAGTGGAGATTGTGTATTATTCCTCAATATGCACTAGCGCCTTAACCATTTCATGTTAATTATGAGTGGAGATTGTGTACTATTCCTCAGTATGCACTACCGCCTTAACCATTTCATGTTAATTATGAGTGGAGATTGTGTATTATTCCTCAATATGCACTAGCGCCTTAACCATTTCATGTTAATTATGAGTGGAGATTGTGTACTATTCCTCAGTATGCACTAGCGCCTTAACCATTTCATGTTAATTATGAGTGGAGATTGTGTACTATTCCTCAATATGCACTAGCGCCTTAACCATTTCATGTTAATTATGAGTGGAGATTGTGTACTATTCCTCAGTATGCACTGGCGCCTTAACCATTTCATGTTAATTATGAGTGGAGATTGTGTATTATTCCTCAATATGCACTAGCGCCTTAACCATTTCATGTTAATTATGAGTGGAGATTGTGTACTATTCCTCAGTATGCACTAGTGCCTTAACCATTTCATGTTAATTATGAGTGGAGATTGTGTATTATTCCTCAATATGCACTAGCCCCTTAACCATTTCATGTTAATTAGGTGTGGAGATTGTGTACTATTCCTCAATATGCACTAGCGCCTTAACCATTTCATGTTAATTATGAGTGGAGATTGTGTATTATTCCTCAATATGCACTAGCCCCTTAACCATTTCATGTTAATTAGGTGTGTAGATTGTGTACTATTCCTCAGTATGCACTGGCGCCTTAACCATTTCATGTTAATTATGAGTGGAGATTGTGTATTATTCCTCAATATGCACTAGCCCCTTAACCATTTCATGTTAATTATGAGTGGAGATTGTGTACTATTCCTCAGTATGCACTGGCGCCTTAACCATTTCATGTTAATTATGAGTGGAGATTGTGTACTATTCCTCAGTATCCACTAGCGCCTTAACCATTTCATGTTAATTATGAGTGGAGATTGTGTACTATTCCTCAATATGCACTACCGCCTTAACCATTTCATGTTAATTATGAGTGGAGATTGTGTACTATTCCTCAGTATGCACTAGTGCCTTAACCATTTCATGTTAATTATGAGTGGAGATTGTGTACTATTCCTCAATATGCACTAGCGCCTTAACCATTTCATGTTAATTATGAGTGGAGATTGTGTACTATTCCTCAGTATGCACTGGCGCCTTAACCATTTCATGTTAATTATGAGTGGAGATTGTGTACTATTCCTCAGTATGCACTAGCGCTGTAACCATTTCATGTTAATTATGAGTGGAGATTGTGTACTATTCCTCAATATTCACTAGCGCCTTAACCATTTCATGTTAATTATGAGTGGAGATTGTGTACTATTCCTCAATATTCACTAGCGCCTTAACCATTTCATGTTAATTATGAGTGGAGATTGTGTACTATTCCTCAATATTCACTAGCGCCTTAACCATTTCATGTTAATTATGAGTGGAGATTGTGTACTATTCCTCAATATTCACTAGCGCCTTAACCATTTCATGTTAATTATGAGTGGAGATTGTGTACTATTCCTCAATATTCACTAGCGCCTTAACCATTTCATGTTAATTATGAGTGGAGATTGTGTACTATTCCTCAGTATGCACTAGCGCCTTAACCATTTCATGTTAATTATGAGTGGAGATTGTGTACTATTCCTCAGTATGCACTGGCGCCTTAATCATTTCATGTTAATTATGAGTGGAGATTGTGTACTATTCCTCAGTATGCACTAGTGCCTTAATCATTTCATGTTAATTATGAGTGGAGATTGTGTACTATTCCTCAGTATGCACTAGCGCCTTAACCATTTCATGTTAATTATGAGTGGAGATTGTGTACTATTCCTCAATATGCACTGGCGCCTTAACCATTTCATGTTAATTATGAGTGGAGATTGTGTACTATTCCTCAGTATGCACTAGCGCTGTAACCATTTCATGTTAATTATGAGTGGAGATTGTGTACTATTCCTCAATATGCACTAGCGCCTTAACCATTTCATGTTAATTATGAGTGGAGATTGTGTACTATTCCTCAGTATGCACTAGCGCTGTAACCATTTCATGTTAATTATGAGTGGAGATTGTGTATTATTCCTCAATATGCACTAGCGCCGTAACCATTTCATGTTAATTAGGTGTGTAGATTGTCTACTATTCCTCAATATGCACTAGCTCCATAACCATTTCATGTTAATTAGGTGTGTAGATTGTCTACTATTCCTCAATATGCACTAGCTCCATAACCATTTCATGTTAATTAGGTGTGTAGATTGTCTACTATTCCTCAATATGCACTAGTGCCTTAACCATTTCATGTTAATTATGTGTGGAGATGTGTACTATTCCTAATATGCACTAGCTCCATAACCATTTCATGTTAATTAGGTGTGTAGATTGTCTACTATTCCTCAATATGCACTAGCTCCATAACCATTTCATGTTAATTAGGTGTGTAGATTGTCTACTATTCCTCAATATGCACTAGTGCCTTAACCATTTCATGTTAATTATGTGTGGAGATGTGTACTATTCCTAATATGCACTAGCCCCTTAACCATTTCATGTTAATTATGAGTGGAGATTGTGTACTATTCCTCAATATGCACTACCGCCTTAACCATTTCATGTTAATTATGAGTGGAGATTGTGTACTATTCCTCAGTATGCACTAGTGCCTTAACCATTTCATGTTAATTATGAGTGGAGATTGTGTACTATTCCTCAATATGCACTAGCGCCTTAACCATTTCATGTTAATTATGAGTGGAGATTGTGTACTATTCCTCAGTATGCACTGGCGCCTTAACCATTTCATGTTAATTATGAGTGGAGATTGTGTACTATTCCTCAATATGCACTAGCGCCTTAACCATTTCATGTTAATTATGAGTGGAGATTGTGTACTATTCCTCAATATTCACTAGCGCCTTAACCATTTCATGTTAATTATGAGTGGAGATTGTGTACTATTCCTCAATATTCACTAGCGCCTTAACCATTTCATGTTAATTATGAGTGGAGATTGTGTACTATTCCTCAATATTCACTAGCGCCTTAACCATTTCATGTTAATTATGAGTGGAGATTGTGTACTATTCCTCAATATTCACTAGCGCCTTAACCATTTCATGTTAATTATGAGTGGAGATTGTGTACTATTCCTCAATATTCACTAGCGCCTTAACCATTTCATGTTAATTATGAGTGGAGATTGTGTACTATTCCTCAATATTCACTAGCGCCTTAACCATTTCATGTTAATTATGAGTGGAGATTGTGTACTATTCCTCAATATGCACTAGCGCCTTAACCATTTCATGTTAATTATGAGTGGAGATTGTGTACTATTCCTCAGTATGCACTGGCGCCTTAATCATTTCATGTTAATTATGAGTGGAGATTGTGTACTATTCCTCAGTATGCACTAGTGCCTTAATCATTTCATGTTAATTATGAGTGGAGATTGTGTACTATTCCTCAGTATGCACTAGCGCCTTAACCATTTCATGTTAATTATGAGTGGAGATTGTGTACTATTCCTCAATATGCACTGGCGCCTTAACCATTTCATGTTAATTATGAGTGGAGATTGTGTACTATTCCTCAATATTCACTAGCGCCTTAACCATTTCATGTTAATTATGAGTGGAGATTGTGTACTATTCCTCAGTATGCACTAGCGCTGTAACCATTTCATGTTAATTATGAGTGGAGATTGTGTACTATTCCTCAATATTCACTAGCGCCTTAACCATTTCATGTTAATTATGAGTGGAGATTGTGTACTATTCCTCAATATTCACTAGCGCCTTAACCATTTCATGTTAATTATGAGTGGAGATTGTGTACTATTCCTCAATATTCACTAGCGCCTTAACCATTTCATGTTAATTATGAGTGGAGATTGTGTACTATTCCTCAATATTCACTAGCGCCTTAACCATTTCATGTTAATTATGAGTGGAGATTGTGTACTATTCCTCAATATTCACTAGCGCCTTAACCATTTCATGTTAATTATGAGTGGAGATTGTGTACTATTCCTCAGTATGCACTAGCGCCTTAACCATTTCATGTTAATTATGAGTGGAGATTGTGTACTATTCCTCAGTATGCACTGGCGCCTTAATCATTTCATGTTAATTATGAGTGGAGATTGTGTACTATTCCTCAGTATGCACTAGTGCCTTAATCATTTCATGTTAATTATGAGTGGAGATTGTGTACTATTCCTCAGTATGCACTAGCGCCTTAACCATTTCATGTTAATTATGAGTGGATATTGTGTACTATTCCTCAATATGCACTGGCGCCTTAACCATTTCATGTTAATTATGAGTGGAGATTGTGTACTATTCCTCAGTATGCACTAGCGCTGTAACCATTTCATGTTAATTATGAGTGGAGATTGTGTACTATTCCTCAATATGCACTAGCGCCTTAACCATTTCATGTTAATTATGAGTGGAGATTGTGTACTATTCCTCAGTATGCACTAGCGCTGTAACCATTTCATGTTAATTATGAGTGGAGATTGTGTACTATTCCTCAGTATGCACTAGCGCTGTAACCATTTCATGTTAATTATGAGTGGAGATTGTGTACTATTCCTCAGTATGCACTAGCGCTGTAACCATTTCATGTTAATTATGAGTGGAGATTGTGTACTATTCCTCAATATGCACTAGCGCCTTAACCATTTCATGTTAATTATGAGTGGAGATTGTGTACTATTCCTCAGTATGCACTGGCGCCTTAACCATTTCATGTTAATTATGAGTGGAGATTGTGTACTATTCCTCAGTATGCACTAGCGCCTTAACCATTTCATGTTAATTATGAGTGGAGATTGTGTACTATTCCTCAGTATGCACTAGCGCCTTAACCATTTCATGTTAATTATGAGTGGAGATTGTGTACTATTCCTCAGTATGCACTAGCGCCTTAACCATTTCATGTTAATTATGAGTGGAGATTGTGTACTATTCCTCAGTATGCACTAGCGCTGTAACCATTTCATGTTAATTATGAGTGGAGATTGTGTACTATTCCTCAGTATGCACTAGCGCCTTAACCATTTCATGTTAATTATGAGTGGAGATTGTGTACTATTCCTCAGTATGCACTAGCGCCTTAACCATTTCATGTTAATTATGAGTGGAGATTGTGTACTATTCCTCAGTATGCACTAGGGCCTTAACCATTTCATGTTAATTATGAGTGGAGATTGTGTACTATTCCTCAGTATGCACTGGCGCCTTAACCATTTCATGTTAATTATGAGTGGAGATTGTGTACTATTCCTCAGTATGCACTAGCGCCTTAACCATTTCATGTTAATTATGAGTGGAGATTGTGTACTATTCCTCAGTATGCACTAGCGCCTTAACGATTTCATGTTAATTATGAGTGGAGATTGTGTACTATTCCTCAGTATGCACTAGCGCCTTAACCATTTCATGTTAATTATGAGTGGAGATTGTGTACTATTCCTCAGTATGCACTAGCGCTGTAACCATTTCATGTTAATTATGAGTGGAGATTGTGTACTATTCCTCAGTATGCACTAGCGCCTTAACCATTTCATGTTAATTATGAGTGGAGATTGTGTACTATTCCTCAGTATGCACTAGCGCCTTAACCATTTCATGTTAATTATGAGTGGAGATTGTGTACTATTCCTCAGTATGCACTAGCGCCTTAACCATTTCATGTTAATTATGAGTGGAGATTGTGTACTATTCCTCAATATGCACTAGTGCCTTAACCATTTCATGTTAATTATGAGTGGAGATTGTGTATTATTCCTCAATATGCACTAGCCCCTTAACCATTTCATGTTAATTATGAGTGGAGATTGTGTACTATTCCTCAATATGCACTAGTGTCTTAACCATTTCATGTTAATTATGAGTGGAGATTGTGTACTATTCCTCAATATGCACTAGCGCCTTAACCATTTCATGTTAATTATGAGTGGAGATTGTGTACTATTCCTCAGTATGCACTAGCGCCTTAACCATTTCATGTTAATTATGAGTGGAGATTGTGTATTATTCCTCAATATGCACTAGCGCCTTAACCATTTCATGTTAATTATGAGTGGAGATTGTGTACTATTCCTCAGTATGCACTACCGCCTTAACCATTTCATGTTAATTATGAGTGGAGATTGTGTATTATTCCTCAATATGCACTAGCGCCTTAACCATTTCATGTTAATTATGAGTGGAGATTGTGTACTATTCCTCAATATGCACTAGCGCCTTAACCATTTCATGTTAATTATGAGTGGAGATTGTGTACTATTCCTCAGTATGCACTGGCGCCTTAACCATTTCATGTTAATTATGAGTGGAGATTGTGTATTATTCCTCAATATGCACTAGCGCCTTAACCATTTCATGTTAATTATGAGTGGAGATTGTGTACTATTCCTCAGTATGCACTAGTGCCTTAACCATTTCATGTTAATTATGAGTGGAGATTGTGTATTATTCCTCAATATGCACTAGCCCCTTAACCATTTCATGTTAATTAGGTGTGGAGATTGTGTACTATTCCTCAATATGCACTAGCGCCTTAACCATTTCATGTTAATTATGAGTGGAGATTGTGTATTATTCCTCAATATGCACTAGCCCCTTAACCATTTCATGTTAATTAGGTGTGTAGATTGTGTACTATTCCTCAGTATGCACTGGCGCCTTAACCATTTCATGTTAATTATGAGTGGAGATTGTGTATTATTCCTCAATATGCACTAGCCCCTTAACCATTTCATGTTAATTATGAGTGGAGATTGTGTACTATTCCTCAGTATGCACTGGCGCCTTAACCATTTCATGTTAATTATGAGTGGAGATTGTGTACTATTCCTCAGTATGCACTAGCGCCTTAACCATTTCATGTTAATTATGAGTGGAGATTGTGTACTATTCCTCAATATGCACTACCGCCTTAACCATTTCATGTTAATTATGAGTGGAGATTGTGTACTATTCCTCAGTATGCACTAGTGCCTTAACCATTTCATGTTAATTATGAGTGGAGATTGTGTACTATTCCTCAATATGCACTAGCGCCGTAACCATTTCATGTTAATTATGAGTGGAGATTGTGTACTATTCCTCAGTATGCACTGGCGCCTTAACCATTTCATGTTAATTATGAGTGGAGATTGTGTACTATTCCTCAATATGCACTAGCGCCTTAACCATTTCATGTTAATTATGAGTGGAGATTGTGTACTATTCCTCAATATTCACTAGCGCCTTAACCATTTCATGTTAATTATGAGTGGAGATTGTGTACTATTCCTCAATATTCACTAGCGCCTTAACCATTTCATGTTAATTATGAGTGGAGATTGTGTACTATTCCTCAATATTCACTAGCGCCTTAACCATTTCATGTTAATTATGAGTGGAGATTGTGTACTATTCCTCAATATTCACTAGCGCCTTAACCATTTCATGTTAATTATGAGTGGAGATTGTGTACTATTCCTCAATATTCACTAGCGCCTTAACCATTTCATGTTAATTATGAGTGGAGATTGTGTACTATTCCTCAATATTCACTAGCGCCTTAACCATTTCATGTTAATTATGAGTGGAGATTGTGTACTATTCCTCAGTATGCACTAGCGCCTTAACCATTTCATGTTAATTATGAGTGGAGATTGTGTACTATTCCTCAGTATGCACTAGCGCCTTAACCATTTCATGTTAATTATGAGTGGAGATTGTGTACTATTCCTCAGTATGCACTAGCGCTGTAACCATTTCATGTTAATTATGAGTGGAGATTGTGTACTATTCCTCAGTATGCACTAGCGCCTTAACCATTTCATGTTAATTATGAGTGGAGATTGTGTACTATTCCTCAGTATGCACTAGCGCCTTAACCATTTCATGTTAATTATGAGTGGAGATTGTGTACTATTCCTCAGTATGCACTAGCGCCTTAACCATTTCATGTTAATTATGAGTGGAGATTGTGTACTATTCCTCAGTATGCACTAGCGCCTTAACCATTTCATGTTAATTATGAGTGGAGATTGTGTACTATTCCTCAGTATGCACTAGCGCTGTAACCATTTCATGTTAATTATGAGTGGAGATTGTGTACTATTCCTCAGTATGCACTAGCGCCTTAACCATTTCATGTTAATTATGAGTGGAGATTGTGTACTATTCCTCAGTATGCACTAGCGCCTTAACCATTTCATGTTAATTATGAGTGGAGATTGTGTACTATTCCTCAGTATGCACTAGCGCTGTAACCATTTCATGTTAATTATGAGTGGAGATTGTGTACTATTCCTCAGTATGCACTAGCGCCTTAACCATTTCATGTTAATTATGAGTGGAGATTGTGTACTATTCCTCAGTATGCACTAGCGCCTTAACCATTTCATGTTAATTATGAGTGGAGATTGTGTACTATTCCTCAGTATGCACTAGCGCCTTAACCATTTCATGTTAATTATGAGTGGAGATTGTGTACTATTCCTCAATATGCACTAGTGCCTTAACCATTTCATGTTAATTATGAGTGGAGATTGTGTATTATTCCTCAATATGCACTAGCCCCTTAACCATTTCATGTTAATTATGAGTGGAGATTGTGTACTATTCCTCAATATGCACTAGTGTCTTAACCATTTCATGTTAATTATGAGTGGAGATTGTGTACTATTCCTCAATATGCACTAGCGCCTTAACCATTTCATGTTAATTATGAGTGGAGATTGTGTACTATTCCTCAGTATGCACTAGCGCCTTAACCATTTCATGTTAATTATGAGTGGAGATTGTGTATTATTCCTCAATATGCACTAGCGCCTTAACCATTTCATGTTAATTATGAGTGGAGATTGTGTACTATTCCTCAGTATGCACTACCGCCTTAACCATTTCATGTTAATTATGAGTGGAGATTGTGTATTATTCCTCAATATGCACTAGCGCCTTAACCATTTCATGTTAATTATGAGTGGAGATTGTGTACTATTCCTCAGTATGCACTAGCGCCTTAACCATTTCATGTTAATTATGAGTGGAGATTGTGTACTATTCCTCAATATGTACTAGCGCCTTAACCATTTCATGTTAATTATGAGTGGAGATTGTGTACTATTCCTCAGTATGCACTGGCGCCTTAACCATTTCATGTTAATTATGAGTGGAGATTGTGTATTATTCCTCAATATGCACTAGCGCCTTAACCATTTCATGTTAATTATGAGTGGAGATTGTGTACTATTCCTCAGTATGCACTAGTGCCTTAACCATTTCATGTTAATTATGAGTGGAGATTGTGTATTATTCCTCAATATGCACTAGCCCCTTAACCATTTCATGTTAATTAGGTGTGGAGATTGTGTACTATTCCTCAATATGCACTAGCGCCTTAACCATTTCATGTTAATTATGAGTGGAGATTGTGTATTATTCCTCAATATGCACTAGCCCCTTAACCATTTCATGTTAATTAGGTGTGTAGATTGTGTACTATTCCTCAGTATGCACTGGCGCCTTAACCATTTCATGTTAATTATGAGTGGAGATTGTGTATTATTCCTCAATATGCACTAGCCCCTTAACCATTTCATGTTAATTATGAGTGGAGATTGTGTACTATTCCTCAGTATGCACTGGCGCCTTAACCATTTCATGTTAATTATGAGTGGAGATTGTGTACTATTCCTCAGTATCCACTAGCGCCTTAACCATTTCATGTTAATTATGAGTGGAGATTGTGTACTATTCCTCAATATGCACTACCGCCTTAACCATTTCATGTTAATTATGAGTGGAGATTGTGTACTATTCCTCAGTATGCACTAGTGCCTTAACCATTTCATGTTAATTATGAGTGGAGATTGTGTACTATTCCTCAATATGCACTAGCGCCTTAACCATTTCATGTTAATTATGAGTGGAGATTGTGTACTATTCCTCAGTATGCACTGGCGCCTTAACCATTTCATGTTAATTATGAGTGGAGATTGTGTACTATTCCTCAGTATGCACTAGCGCTGTAACCATTTCATGTTAATTATGAGTGGAGATTGTGTACTATTCCTCAATATTCACTAGCGCCTTAACCATTTCATGTTAATTATGAGTGGAGATTGTGTACTATTCCTCAATATTCACTAGCGCCTTAACCATTTCATGTTAATTATGAGTGGAGATTGTGTACTATTCCTCAATATTCACTAGCGCCTTAACCATTTCATGTTAATTATGAGTGGAGATTGTGTACTATTCCTCAATATTCACTAGCGCCTTAACCATTTCATGTTAATTATGAGTGGAGATTGTGTACTATTCCTCAATATTCACTAGCGCCTTAACCATTTCATGTTAATTATGAGTGGAGATTGTGTACTATTCCTCAGTATGCACTAGCGCCTTAACCATTTCATGTTAATTATGAGTGGAGATTGTGTACTATTCCTCAGTATGCACTGGCGCCTTAATCATTTCATGTTAATTATGAGTGGAGATTGTGTACTATTCCTCAGTATGCACTAGTGCCTTAATCATTTCATGTTAATTATGAGTGGAGATTGTGTACTATTCCTCAGTATGCACTAGCGCCTTAACCATTTCATGTTAATTATGAGTGGAGATTGTGTACTATTCCTCAATATGCACTGGCGCCTTAACCATTTCATGTTAATTATGAGTGGAGATTGTGTACTATTCCTCAGTATGCACTAGCGCTGTAACCATTTCATGTTAATTATGAGTGGAGATTGTGTACTATTCCTCAATATGCACTAGCGCCTTAACCATTTCATGTTAATTATGAGTGGAGATTGTGTACTATTCCTCAGTATGCACTAGCGCTGTAACCATTTCATGTTAATTATGAGTGGAGATTGTGTATTATTCCTCAATATGCACTAGCGCCGTAACCATTTCATGTTAATTAGGTGTGTAGATTGTCTACTATTCCTCAATATGCACTAGCTCCATAACCATTTCATGTTAATTAGGTGTGTAGATTGTCTACTATTCCTCAATATGCACTAGCTCCATAACCATTTCATGTTAATTAGGTGTGTAGATTGTCTACTATTCCTCAATATGCACTAGTGCCTTAACCATTTCATGTTAATTATGTGTGGAGATGTGTACTATTCCTAATATGCACTAGCTCCATAACCATTTCATGTTAATTAGGTGTGTAGATTGTCTACTATTCCTCAATATGCACTAGCTCCATAACCATTTCATGTTAATTAGGTGTGTAGATTGTCTACTATTCCTCAATATGCACTAGTGCCTTAACCATTTCATGTTAATTATGTGTGGAGATGTGTACTATTCCTAATATGCACTAGCCCCTTAACCATTTCATGTTAATTATGAGTGGAGATTGTGTACTATTCCTCAATATGCACTACCGCCTTAACCATTTCATGTTAATTATGAGTGGAGATTGTGTACTATTCCTCAGTATGCACTAGTGCCTTAACCATTTCATGTTAATTATGAGTGGAGATTGTGTACTATTCCTCAATATGCACTAGCGCCTTAACCATTTCATGTTAATTATGAGTGGAGATTGTGTACTATTCCTCAGTATGCACTGGCGCCTTAACCATTTCATGTTAATTATGAGTGGAGATTGTGTACTATTCCTCAATATGCACTAGCGCCTTAACCATTTCATGTTAATTATGAGTGGAGATTGTGTACTATTCCTCAATATTCACTAGCGCCTTAACCATTTCATGTTAATTATGAGTGGAGATTGTGTACTATTCCTCAATATTCACTAGCGCCTTAACCATTTCATGTTAATTATGAGTGGAGATTGTGTACTATTCCTCAATATTCACTAGCGCCTTAACCATTTCATGTTAATTATGAGTGGAGATTGTGTACTATTCCTCAATATTCACTAGCGCCTTAACCATTTCATGTTAATTATGAGTGGAGATTGTGTACTATTCCTCAATATTCACTAGCGCCTTAACCATTTCATGTTAATTATGAGTGGAGATTGTGTACTATTCCTCAATATTCACTAGCGCCTTAACCATTTCATGTTAATTATGAGTGGAGATTGTGTACTATTCCTCAATATGCACTAGCGCCTTAACCATTTCATGTTAATTATGAGTGGAGATTGTGTACTATTCCTCAGTATGCACTGGCGCCTTAATCATTTCATGTTAATTATGAGTGGAGATTGTGTACTATTCCTCAGTATGCACTAGTGCCTTAATCATTTCATGTTAATTATGAGTGGAGATTGTGTACTATTCCTCAGTATGCACTAGCGCCTTAACCATTTCATGTTAATTATGAGTGGAGATTGTGTACTATTCCTCAATATGCACTGGCGCCTTAACCATTTCATGTTAATTATGAGTGGAGATTGTGTACTATTCCTCAATATTCACTAGCGCCTTAACCATTTCATGTTAATTATGAGTGGAGATTGTGTACTATTCCTCAGTATGCACTAGCGCTGTAACCATTTCATGTTAATTATGAGTGGAGATTGTGTACTATTCCTCAATATTCACTAGCGCCTTAACCATTTCATGTTAATTATGAGTGGAGATTGTGTACTATTCCTCAATATTCACTAGCGCCTTAACCATTTCATGTTAATTATGAGTGGAGATTGTGTACTATTCCTCAATATTCACTAGCGCCTTAACCATTTCATGTTAATTATGAGTGGAGATTGTGTACTATTCCTCAATATTCACTAGCGCCTTAACCATTTCATGTTAATTATGAGTGGAGATTGTGTACTATTCCTCAATATTCACTAGCGCCTTAACCATTTCATGTTAATTATGAGTGGAGATTGTGTACTATTCCTCAGTATGCACTAGCGCCTTAACCATTTCATGTTAATTATGAGTGGAGATTGTGTACTATTCCTCAGTATGCACTGGCGCCTTAATCATTTCATGTTAATTATGAGTGGAGATTGTGTACTATTCCTCAGTATGCACTAGTGCCTTAATCATTTCATGTTAATTATGAGTGGAGATTGTGTACTATTCCTCAGTATGCACTAGCGCCTTAACCATTTCATGTTAATTATGAGTGGATATTGTGTACTATTCCTCAATATGCACTGGCGCCTTAACCATTTCATGTTAATTATGAGTGGAGATTGTGTACTATTCCTCAGTATGCACTAGCGCTGTAACCATTTCATGTTAATTATGAGTGGAGATTGTGTACTATTCCTCAATATGCACTAGCGCCTTAACCATTTCATGTTAATTATGAGTGGAGATTGTGTACTATTCCTCAGTATGCACTAGCGCTGTAACCATTTCATGTTAATTATGAGTGGAGATTGTGTACTATTCCTCAGTATGCACTAGCGCTGTAACCATTTCATGTTAATTATGAGTGGAGATTGTGTACTATTCCTCAGTATGCACTAGCGCTGTAACCATTTCATGTTAATTATGAGTGGAGATTGTGTACTATTCCTCAATATGCACTAGCGCCTTAACCATTTCATGTTAATTATGAGTGGAGATTGTGTACTATTCCTCAGTATGCACTGGCGCCTTAACCATTTCATGTTAATTATGAGTGGAGATTGTGTACTATTCCTCAGTATGCACTAGCGCCTTAACCATTTCATGTTAATTATGAGTGGAGATTGTGTACTATTCCTCAGTATGCACTAGCGCCTTAACCATTTCATGTTAATTATGAGTGGAGATTGTGTACTATTCCTCAGTATGCACTAGCGCCTTAACCATTTCATGTTAATTATGAGTGGAGATTGTGTACTATTCCTCAGTATGCACTAGCGCTGTAACCATTTCATGTTAATTATGAGTGGAGATTGTGTACTATTCCTCAGTATGCACTAGCGCCTTAACCATTTCATGTTAATTATGAGTGGAGATTGTGTACTATTCCTCAGTATGCACTAGCGCCTTAACCATTTCATGTTAATTATGAGTGGAGATTGTGTACTATTCCTCAGTATGCACTAGGGCCTTAACCATTTCATGTTAATTATGAGTGGAGATTGTGTACTATTCCTCAGTATGCACTGGCGCCTTAACCATTTCATGTTAATTATGAGTGGAGATTGTGTACTATTCCTCAGTATGCACTAGCGCCTTAACCATTTCATGTTAATTATGAGTGGAGATTGTGTACTATTCCTCAGTATGCACTAGCGCCTTAACGATTTCATGTTAATTATGAGTGGAGATTGTGTACTATTCCTCAGTATGCACTAGCGCCTTAACCATTTCATGTTAATTATGAGTGGAGATTGTGTACTATTCCTCAGTATGCACTAGCGCTGTAACCATTTCATGTTAATTATGAGTGGAGATTGTGTACTATTCCTCAGTATGCACTAGCGCCTTAACCATTTCATGTTAATTATGAGTGGAGATTGTGTACTATTCCTCAGTATGCACTAGCGCCTTAACCATTTCATGTTAATTATGAGTGGAGATTGTGTACTATTCCTCAGTATGCACTAGCGCCTTAACCATTTCATGTTAATTATGAGTGGAGATTGTGTACTATTCCTCAATATGCACTAGTGCCTTAACCATTTCATGTTAATTATGAGTGGAGATTGTGTATTATTCCTCAATATGCACTAGCCCCTTAACCATTTCATGTTAATTATGAGTGGAGATTGTGTACTATTCCTCAATATGCACTAGTGTCTTAACCATTTCATGTTAATTATGAGTGGAGATTGTGTACTATTCCTCAATATGCACTAGCGCCTTAACCATTTCATGTTAATTATGAGTGGAGATTGTGTACTATTCCTCAGTATGCACTAGCGCCTTAACCATTTCATGTTAATTATGAGTGGAGATTGTGTATTATTCCTCAATATGCACTAGCGCCTTAACCATTTCATGTTAATTATGAGTGGAGATTGTGTACTATTCCTCAGTATGCACTACCGCCTTAACCATTTCATGTTAATTATGAGTGGAGATTGTGTATTATTCCTCAATATGCACTAGCGCCTTAACCATTTCATGTTAATTATGAGTGGAGATTGTGTACTATTCCTCAGTATGCACTAGCGCCTTAACCATTTCATGTTAATTATGAGTGGAGATTGTGTACTATTCCTCAATATGCACTAGCGCCTTAACCATTTCATGTTAATTATGAGTGGAGATTGTGTACTATTCCTCAGTATGCACTGGCGCCTTAACCATTTCATGTTAATTATGAGTGGAGATTGTGTATTATTCCTCAATATGCACTAGCGCCTTAACCATTTCATGTTAATTATGAGTGGAGATTGTGTACTATTCCTCAGTATGCACTAGTGCCTTAACCATTTCATGTTAATTATGAGTGGAGATTGTGTATTATTCCTCAATATGCACTAGCCCCTTAACCATTTCATGTTAATTAGGTGTGGAGATTGTGTACTATTCCTCAATATGCACTAGCGCCTTAACCATTTCATGTTAATTATGAGTGGAGATTGTGTATTATTCCTCAATATGCACTAGCCCCTTAACCATTTCATGTTAATTAGGTGTGTAGATTGTGTACTATTCCTCAGTATGCACTGGCGCCTTAACCATTTCATGTTAATTATGAGTGGAGATTGTGTATTATTCCTCAATATGCACTAGCCCCTTAACCATTTCATGTTAATTATGAGTGGAGATTGTGTACTATTCCTCAGTATGCACTGGCGCCTTAACCATTTCATGTTAATTATGAGTGGAGATTGTGTACTATTCCTCAGTATGCACTAGCGCCTTAACCATTTCATGTTAATTATGAGTGGAGATTGTGTACTATTCCTCAATATGCACTACCGCCTTAACCATTTCATGTTAATTATGAGTGGAGATTGTGTACTATTCCTCAGTATGCACTAGTGCCTTAACCATTTCATGTTAATTATGAGTGGAGATTGTGTACTATTCCTCAATATGCACTAGCGCCGTAACCATTTCATGTTAATTATGAGTGGAGATTGTGTACTATTCCTCAGTATGCACTGGCGCCTTAACCATTTCATGTTAATTATGAGTGGAGATTGTGTACTATTCCTCAATATGCACTAGCGCCTTAACCATTTCATGTTAATTATGAGTGGAGATTGTGTACTATTCCTCAATATTCACTAGCGCCTTAACCATTTCATGTTAATTATGAGTGGAGATTGTGTACTATTCCTCAATATTCACTAGCGCCTTAACCATTTCATGTTAATTATGAGTGGAGATTGTGTACTATTCCTCAATATTCACTAGCGCCTTAACCATTTCATGTTAATTATGAGTGGAGATTGTGTACTATTCCTCAATATTCACTAGCGCCTTAACCATTTCATGTTAATTATGAGTGGAGATTGTGTACTATTCCTCAATATTCACTAGCGCCTTAACCATTTCATGTTAATTATGAGTGGAGATTGTGTACTATTCCTCAATATTCACTAGCGCCTTAACCATTTCATGTTAATTATGAGTGGAGATTGTGTACTATTCCTCAATATTCACTAGCGCCTTAACCATTTCATGTTAATTATGAGTGGAGATTGTGTACTATTCCTCAATATGCACTAGCGCCTTAACCATTTCATGTTAATTATGAGTGGAGATTGTGTACTATTCCTCAGTATGCACTGGCGCCTTAACCATTTCATGTTAATTATGAGTGGAGATTGTGTACTATTCCTCAGTATGCACTAGCGCCTTAACCATTTCATGTTAATTATGAGTGGAGATTGTGTACTATTCCTCAATATTCACTAGCGCCTTAACCATTTCATGTTAATTATGAGTGGAGATTGTGTACTATTCCTCAATATTCACTAGCGCCTTAACCATTTCATGTTAATTATGAGTGGAGATTGTGTACTATTCCTCAATATTCACTAGCGCCTTAACCATTTCATGTTAATTATGAGTGGAGATTGTGTACTATTCCTCAGTATGCACTAGCGCTGTAACCATTTCATGTTAATTATGAGTGGAGATTGTGTACTATTCCTCAGTATGCACTAGCGCTGTAACCATTTCATGTTAATTATGAGTGGAGATTGTGTACTATTCCTCAGTATGCACTAGCGCTGTAACCATTTCATGTTAATTATGAGTGGAGATTGTGTACTATTCCTCAATATGCACTAGCGCCTTAACCATTTCATGTTAATTATGAGTGGAGATTGTGTACTATTCCTCAGTATGCACTGGCGCCTTAACCATTTCATGTTAATTATGAGTGGAGATTGTGTACTATTCCTCAGTATGCACTAGCGCCTTAACCATTTCATGTTAATTATGAGTGGAGATTGTGTACTATTCCTCAGTATGCACTAGCGCCTTAACCATTTCATGTTAATTATGAGTGGAGATTGTGTACTATTCCTCAGTATGCACTAGCGCCTTAACCATTTCATGTTAATTATGAGTGGAGATTGTGTACTATTCCTCAGTATGCACTAGCGCTGTAACCATTTCATGTTAATTATGAGTGGAGATTGTGTACTATTCCTCAGTATGCACTAGCGCCTTAACCATTTCATGTTAATTATGAGTGGAGATTGTGTACTATTCCTCAGTATGCACTAGCGCCTTAACCATTTCATGTTAATTATGAGTGGAGATTGTGTACTATTCCTCAGTATGCACTAGGGCCTTAACCATTTCATGTTAATTATGAGTGGAGATTGTGTACTATTCCTCAGTATGCACTGGCGCCTTAACCATTTCATGTTAATTATGAGTGGAGATTGTGTACTATTCCTCAGTATGCACTAGCGCCTTAACCATTTCATGTTAATTATGAGTGGAGATTGTGTACTATTCCTCAGTATGCACTAGCGCCTTAACGATTTCATGTTAATTATGAGTGGAGATTGTGTACTATTCCTCAGTATGCACTAGCGCCTTAACCATTTCATGTTAATTATGAGTGGAGATTGTGTACTATTCCTCAGTATGCACTAGCGCTGTAACCATTTCATGTTAATTATGAGTGGAGATTGTGTACTATTCCTCAGTATGCACTAGCGCCTTAACCATTTCATGTTAATTATGAGTGGAGATTGTGTACTATTCCTCAGTATGCACTAGCGCCTTAACCATTTCATGTTAATTATGAGTGGAGATTGTGTACTATTCCTCAGTATGCACTAGCGCCTTAACCATTTCATGTTAATTATGAGTGGAGATTGTGTACTATTCCTCAATATGCACTAGTGCCTTAACCATTTCATGTTAATTATGAGTGGAGATTGTGTATTATTCCTCAATATGCACTAGCCCCTTAACCATTTCATGTTAATTATGAGTGGAGATTGTGTACTATTCCTCAATATGCACTAGTGTCTTAACCATTTCATGTTAATTATGAGTGGAGATTGTGTACTATTCCTCAATATGCACTAGCGCCTTAACCATTTCATGTTAATTATGAGTGGAGATTGTGTACTATTCCTCAGTATGCACTAGCGCCTTAACCATTTCATGTTAATTATGAGTGGAGATTGTGTATTATTCCTCAATATGCACTAGCGCCTTAACCATTTCATGTTAATTATGAGTGGAGATTGTGTACTATTCCTCAGTATGCACTACCGCCTTAACCATTTCATGTTAATTATGAGTGGAGATTGTGTATTATTCCTCAATATGCACTAGCGCCTTAACCATTTCATGTTAATTATGAGTGGAGATTGTGTACTATTCCTCAGTATGCACTAGCGCCTTAACCATTTCATGTTAATTATGAGTGGAGATTGTGTACTATTCCTCAATATGCACTAGCGCCTTAACCATTTCATGTTAATTATGAGTGGAGATTGTGTACTATTCCTCAGTATGCACTGGCGCCTTAACCATTTCATGTTAATTATGAGTGGAGATTGTGTATTATTCCTCAATATGCACTAGCGCCTTAACCATTTCATGTTAATTATGAGTGGAGATTGTGTACTATTCCTCAGTATGCACTAGTGCCTTAACCATTTCATGTTAATTATGAGTGGAGATTGTGTATTATTCCTCAATATGCACTAGCCCCTTAACCATTTCATGTTAATTAGGTGTGGAGATTGTGTACTATTCCTCAATATGCACTAGCGCCTTAACCATTTCATGTTAATTATGAGTGGAGATTGTGTATTATTCCTCAATATGCACTAGCCCCTTAACCATTTCATGTTAATTAGGTGTGTAGATTGTGTACTATTCCTCAGTATGCACTGGCGCCTTAACCATTTCATGTTAATTATGAGTGGAGATTGTGTATTATTCCTCAATATGCACTAGCCCCTTAACCATTTCATGTTAATTATGAGTGGAGATTGTGTACTATTCCTCAGTATGCACTGGCGCCTTAACCATTTCATGTTAATTATGAGTGGAGATTGTGTACTATTCCTCAGTATCCACTAGCGCCTTAACCATTTCATGTTAATTATGAGTGGAGATTGTGTACTATTCCTCAATATGCACTACCGCCTTAACCATTTCATGTTAATTATGAGTGGAGATTGTGTACTATTCCTCAGTATGCACTAGTGCCTTAACCATTTCATGTTAATTATGAGTGGAGATTGTGTACTATTCCTCAATATGCACTAGCGCCTTAACCATTTCATGTTAATTATGAGTGGAGATTGTGTACTATTCCTCAGTATGCACTGGCGCCTTAACCATTTCATGTTAATTATGAGTGGAGATTGTGTACTATTCCTCAGTATGCACTAGCGCTGTAACCATTTCATGTTAATTATGAGTGGAGATTGTGTACTATTCCTCAATATTCACTAGCGCCTTAACCATTTCATGTTAATTATGAGTGGAGATTGTGTACTATTCCTCAATATTCACTAGCGCCTTAACCATTTCATGTTAATTATGAGTGGAGATTGTGTACTATTCCTCAATATTCACTAGCGCCTTAACCATTTCATGTTAATTATGAGTGGAGATTGTGTACTATTCCTCAATATTCACTAGCGCCTTAACCATTTCATGTTAATTATGAGTGGAGATTGTGTACTATTCCTCAATATTCACTAGCGCCTTAACCATTTCATGTTAATTATGAGTGGAGATTGTGTACTATTCCTCAGTATGCACTAGCGCCTTAACCATTTCATGTTAATTATGAGTGGAGATTGTGTACTATTCCTCAGTATGCACTGGCGCCTTAATCATTTCATGTTAATTATGAGTGGAGATTGTGTACTATTCCTCAGTATGCACTAGTGCCTTAATCATTTCATGTTAATTATGAGTGGAGATTGTGTACTATTCCTCAGTATGCACTAGCGCCTTAACCATTTCATGTTAATTATGAGTGGAGATTGTGTACTATTCCTCAATATGCACTGGCGCCTTAACCATTTCATGTTAATTATGAGTGGAGATTGTGTACTATTCCTCAGTATGCACTAGCGCTGTAACCATTTCATGTTAATTATGAGTGGAGATTGTGTACTATTCCTCAATATGCACTAGCGCCTTAACCATTTCATGTTAATTATGAGTGGAGATTGTGTACTATTCCTCAGTATGCACTAGCGCTGTAACCATTTCATGTTAATTATGAGTGGAGATTGTGTATTATTCCTCAATATGCACTAGCGCCGTAACCATTTCATGTTAATTAGGTGTGTAGATTGTCTACTATTCCTCAATATGCACTAGCTCCATAACCATTTCATGTTAATTAGGTGTGTAGATTGTCTACTATTCCTCAATATGCACTAGCTCCATAACCATTTCATGTTAATTAGGTGTGTAGATTGTCTACTATTCCTCAATATGCACTAGTGCCTTAACCATTTCATGTTAATTATGTGTGGAGATGTGTACTATTCCTAATATGCACTAGCTCCATAACCATTTCATGTTAATTAGGTGTGTAGATTGTCTACTATTCCTCAATATGCACTAGCTCCATAACCATTTCATGTTAATTAGGTGTGTAGATTGTCTACTATTCCTCAATATGCACTAGTGCCTTAACCATTTCATGTTAATTATGTGTGGAGATGTGTACTATTCCTAATATGCACTAGCCCCTTAACCATTTCATGTTAATTATGAGTGGAGATTGTGTACTATTCCTCAATATGCACTACCGCCTTAACCATTTCATGTTAATTATGAGTGGAGATTGTGTACTATTCCTCAGTATGCACTAGTGCCTTAACCATTTCATGTTAATTATGAGTGGAGATTGTGTACTATTCCTCAATATGCACTAGCGCCTTAACCATTTCATGTTAATTATGAGTGGAGATTGTGTACTATTCCTCAGTATGCACTGGCGCCTTAACCATTTCATGTTAATTATGAGTGGAGATTGTGTACTATTCCTCAATATGCACTAGCGCCTTAACCATTTCATGTTAATTATGAGTGGAGATTGTGTACTATTCCTCAATATTCACTAGCGCCTTAACCATTTCATGTTAATTATGAGTGGAGATTGTGTACTATTCCTCAATATTCACTAGCGCCTTAACCATTTCATGTTAATTATGAGTGGAGATTGTGTACTATTCCTCAATATTCACTAGCGCCTTAACCATTTCATGTTAATTATGAGTGGAGATTGTGTACTATTCCTCAATATTCACTAGCGCCTTAACCATTTCATGTTAATTATGAGTGGAGATTGTGTACTATTCCTCAATATTCACTAGCGCCTTAACCATTTCATGTTAATTATGAGTGGAGATTGTGTACTATTCCTCAATATTCACTAGCGCCTTAACCATTTCATGTTAATTATGAGTGGAGATTGTGTACTATTCCTCAATATGCACTAGCGCCTTAACCATTTCATGTTAATTATGAGTGGAGATTGTGTACTATTCCTCAGTATGCACTGGCGCCTTAATCATTTCATGTTAATTATGAGTGGAGATTGTGTACTATTCCTCAGTATGCACTAGTGCCTTAATCATTTCATGTTAATTATGAGTGGAGATTGTGTACTATTCCTCAGTATGCACTAGCGCCTTAACCATTTCATGTTAATTATGAGTGGAGATTGTGTACTATTCCTCAATATGCACTGGCGCCTTAACCATTTCATGTTAATTATGAGTGGAGATTGTGTACTATTCCTCAATATTCACTAGCGCCTTAACCATTTCATGTTAATTATGAGTGGAGATTGTGTACTATTCCTCAGTATGCACTAGCGCTGTAACCATTTCATGTTAATTATGAGTGGAGATTGTGTACTATTCCTCAATATTCACTAGCGCCTTAACCATTTCATGTTAATTATGAGTGGAGATTGTGTACTATTCCTCAATATTCACTAGCGCCTTAACCATTTCATGTTAATTATGAGTGGAGATTGTGTACTATTCCTCAATATGCACTAGCGCCTTAACCATTTCATGTTAATTATGAGTGGAGATTGTGTACTATTCCTCAGTATGCACTGGCGCCTTAATCATTTCATGTTAATTATGAGTGGAGATTGTGTACTATTCCTCAGTATGCACTAGTGCCTTAATCATTTCATGTTAATTATGAGTGGAGATTGTGTACTATTCCTCAGTATGCACTAGCGCCTTAACCATTTCATGTTAATTATGAGTGGAGATTGTGTACTATTCCTCAATATGCACTGGCGCCTTAACCATTTCATGTTAATTATGAGTGGAGATTGTGTACTATTCCTCAATATTCACTAGCGCCTTAACCATTTCATGTTAATTATGAGTGGAGATTGTGTACTATTCCTCAGTATGCACTAGCGCTGTAACCATTTCATGTTAATTATGAGTGGAGATTGTGTACTATTCCTCAATATTCACTAGCGCCTTAACCATTTCATGTTAATTATGAGTGGAGATTGTGTACTATTCCTCAATATTCACTAGCGCCTTAACCATTTCATGTTAATTATGAGTGGAGATTGTGTACTATTCCTCAATATTCACTAGCGCCTTAACCATTTCATGTTAATTATGAGTGGAGATTGTGTACTATTCCTCAATATTCACTAGCGCCTTAACCATTTCATGTTAATTATGAGTGGAGATTGTGTACTATTCCTCAATATTCACTAGCGCCTTAACCATTTCATGTTAATTATGAGTGGAGATTGTGTACTATTCCTCAGTATGCACTAGCGCCTTAACCATTTCATGTTAATTATGAGTGGAGATTGTGTACTATTCCTCAGTATGCACTGGCGCCTTAATCATTTCATGTTAATTATGAGTGGAGATTGTGTACTATTCCTCAGTATGCACTAGTGCCTTAATCATTTCATGTTAATTATGAGTGGAGATTGTGTACTATTCCTCAGTATGCACTAGCGCCTTAACCATTTCATGTTAATTATGAGTGGATATTGTGTACTATTCCTCAATATGCACTGGCGCCTTAACCATTTCATGTTAATTATGAGTGGAGATTGTGTACTATTCCTCAGTATGCACTAGCGCTGTAACCATTTCATGTTAATTATGAGTGGAGATTGTGTACTATTCCTCAATATGCACTAGCGCCTTAACCATTTCATGTTAATTATGAGTGGAGATTGTGTACTATTCCTCAGTATGCACTAGCGCTGTAACCATTTCATGTTAATTATGAGTGGAGATTGTGTACTATTCCTCAGTATGCACTAGCGCTGTAACCATTTCATGTTAATTATGAGTGGAGATTGTGTACTATTCCTCAGTATGCACTAGCGCTGTAACCATTTCATGTTAATTATGAGTGGAGATTGTGTACTATTCCTCAATATGCACTAGCGCCTTAACCATTTCATGTTAATTATGAGTGGAGATTGTGTACTATTCCTCAGTATGCACTGGCGCCTTAACCATTTCATGTTAATTATGAGTGGAGATTGTGTACTATTCCTCAGTATGCACTAGCGCCTTAACCATTTCATGTTAATTATGAGTGGAGATTGTGTACTATTCCTCAGTATGCACTAGCGCCTTAACCATTTCATGTTAATTATGAGTGGAGATTGTGTACTATTCCTCAGTATGCACTAGCGCCTTAACCATTTCATGTTAATTATGAGTGGAGATTGTGTACTATTCCTCAGTATGCACTAGCGCTGTAACCATTTCATGTTAATTATGAGTGGAGATTGTGTACTATTCCTCAGTATGCACTAGCGCCTTAACCATTTCATGTTAATTATGAGTGGAGATTGTGTACTATTCCTCAGTATGCACTAGCGCCTTAACCATTTCATGTTAATTATGAGTGGAGATTGTGTACTATTCCTCAGTATGCACTAGGGCCTTAACCATTTCATGTTAATTATGAGTGGAGATTGTGTACTATTCCTCAGTATGCACTGGCGCCTTAACCATTTCATGTTAATTATGAGTGGAGATTGTGTACTATTCCTCAGTATGCACTAGCGCCTTAACCATTTCATGTTAATTATGAGTGGAGATTGTGTACTATTCCTCAGTATGCACTAGCGCCTTAACGATTTCATGTTAATTATGAGTGGAGATTGTGTACTATTCCTCAGTATGCACTAAACACACGTGTCATG